>WEKW01027439.1:62658-136771 GCA_013389905.1 Sula dactylatra | reverse complement strand
AAAAGGCAACCTTTTCTGGGGGCCTTTTGGAGCCAGGAAGTGTTACTAGATTAGATTGACTCTCATCAGGTTACCAAATCTGTTTTGTCAGGGTGCATGCATTTGACTGTGGTGGAAAAAGGTCAGGTTTGTCTTTTTCAGAAGGTCTTTTATTACTTGGGTGTTATGGTACTGCTGCCGGTAGGAAAAATTTAGAGAACTCTTTTTCTACATAGAAACTTAACCTAACCTTGGAAAACAACAGCAAATGGGATTTTTTCTTTTTATTGCTATTTGTTACCAATGTCATCCTCCCCTTCTCTAGCAGTCCCCAATCAATTTTATGATGCCTATACTAAGTCAGTGTCTCCTGCCTTGTCTTAGTTGACTCTTTACCAAAACTTCTGGCTAGTAGCTAGGCTGACTGTTGTTTCCTAGATATGAAAACATAATTGAATATGCATTTGTATAATAGGTGTTTTGCTAAGGACTTCTGAAATTTGGGAAGTGCTCTCCTGTGTTTTTCCTTGAACTCACCAGTTAATTATTATACCTTCTGTGAAAGGAGTCTTCCTGAAAGACTTGGTGATGTGCTAGCAGACAGATATTCAGTGAAAATTTGCCATTGAAGCAGTCAGAATTTTACTTTATTTGCTGGATCTTGAAAAGCATCAAGATTTGTACTGCTTTGACTGCTGAGTATATTTCTCTTATTTTCTATTTTCTGGTTCGCTGAGAGACTTTGATACTTCACAGCATTCATGTACAGTTGAAATATTTAGTCTGTTTTTAAGAGTTTGGAGTTATGTTTTAAATAATTTCAAATGTTAGTGGATACCTGCTTTCAAAATTAAGAAGTGCAAGATTAAGTGTTGTATCTGATACAATGGCACTATGTGCTGGGGAGGTAATGAAATACTAAAGAGGTGCTTAGCATTCCGTGTATACTTACTTAATCTGACTGTATGACTGCCAAATGTTTCAAGGGAGTCGTCTTTCGGAAGCTTGACTTCTCTGGTGAGCTTTTGGGGTGAGGGAAATGGTCTGTGTCCTTAACCTTTGATGGTATGTATTACGCTTGACTTAACAAGGCATTTAAGTTATTGACAATGCTTTTTTTAATGTCAAAGATGTGTGCCACCCAGAATCAAACCCCCTCTATTTGGGGATACAGATATGTTTCTTTGTAAGCTAGCACAAGAGTGGCAGTGTGCAGAGCTATACTGTCTGTAGGGGCTTATGGAAATCCTGGAGGGCGCACACCAGCATTTTTCTGCACTTGGTCAACAGGAGGTAAATAACAGTTAGAAGGAAGAGTGGTTTTATAGGCATAAAAAGCAGTGGTGGTAGTTTTCATGCTATGTGTAACAGAAGGCGTTTAATTAGGTTGCAAGTTTGCAGTGGGGTTTTTGGCAGTTTGTTTCTCATCAAGCCATAAATCCCTTTCTCCATGTAAAACTAAAGCTAGTTTTGTTTGTGCTTTAATCAGCTACAGTTTATGCAACAACAAAGCTGCCTTCATTCACTTATCTCTGAATGACAATGTTCTTGGACGGGAGAGGGGAAGAATTGTGTGTGGTGGGGTTTTTTGTGTTGTGGTTTGGGTTTGTTTTGTTTTGGTTTGGGTTTTTTTGATTGCCAGTATTGGGATATCTGGTTTGTACGAAGTATATATTGGGGTACAGGAGTTGTGTGTGGACTGTTTATGTGAGCAAATAGGTGATACATATGGGAAAAGCACATTGTTGCAGGGACCTGCCTCTTAAGCAAACACTGCTGTTATTTTACTAGTAAAATATAAATATTTTGTTTATGTTAACATGTTAAGCATAAAGATATGTGTTATAAATCAAGGTGAGAGAAGATGATAGGCCGGTTAGCAGAATTTGGTTTATGTTATGGTACGCATTTGTCTTCGCAACATTTATTGTCTTTCAGTTGGGGATCATCTGGCAAAATTTTCAGGCTAACAGTGTCAAAGCAACTTTGAAAAGGAAGAGCATCTACTGAACACCTCTTCAGAATTGATAAATACAGATTATGTACTTTCTATCCTACAATTTAAGTTAATGGATTACCTGGTTAATAAAGTTACCTAGTGACTTACCCTGGCCTTGCTGTTTACAGTGAGTGGGAAGGGAACATGTTAAATGACAGCAGTCTCTGTGTGAGATCCTCCTCTTTACAGGCTAGTGTTGATGTTTGGTACTTTTCCATTAGCTAGCAGGGCAGATATGGCTGTCGTAGCACTGAATGCTTGGCTCTACATTTTTATCTCCATGACAGGAAGGTGCCTCAGAGAATAGAAACAAGTACAGTGCTACATGAAGTGTGTCTTGCACAGTATATCCCTGACCTGTCTGTCCCTGAATCTGAGCCAGCCCACTCCTTGGATAGTTTCACTGAGCTGAGGCTGTATTAAGGCTGGTTCTGTATAGGCAAGGTTTGTGGAAGGCACTACTGAAGAGCGGGATGAAATCTGGATGGTTTTGGCCAAGCGTTTACCATTTCTGTACTTGCAATTACCTAATTGAAGTGACTTACCACTTTTTTTTTCTCCTTGCTTCCTTTCCGAATAGTTTTGTCACTAAAAAGGTCAAGAGAAATATAGCGATGAAAACGTTTCTAATTTCTGTATGTAACATTAAGAATAGCTGTTTGCTTTGTTTCTAAATTTGAAATGTTATGCAAAGATACAAGTGCAATATTTTAGCAAAGAAAGCATATAATAGTTTTTTTTGTCCCTATCCCATCCATACCTCCTGATGCTCGCTTTTGATGGGACCTGAGGGTAGAGATATTGTCCATAATTGGGCTTCATTCACCTTTTTGCTTTTTTCCCTTGCTCTGTGTCCCAGTTTGTTCCCTGCGCCCTGTGCCCTTGCTGTTCTATAGATGAATGTAAATATCCTCCTGAGAAAACTCTGCAAGATGAAGTATTGTCTTATTTCTGGCTCTCTCCTTTCCAGCCTCCATCATGCCTTATTTAAAAACAAAGCAACAGAAAACCAACCAATCAAACAAAAAAACCCAAAACAACCTTCCCCCCTCCCTCCAACAACAACAAAACCAAACAAATAAAACAAACCCCAAGCCTGTGACATATAGCAGACACAGGAATCTACAAATAACTGTTAATAAAGCTATCTGGCTGAGCAATGCAGAGTGATGTTAAATGTCTAAGGATTTTTCCTTTCACCTTTGGTGTAATCTTAATGGTTATAAGTAGCAATTTTATTCTAATGAAAACTATTCCTAAACTGGGGCATGCCTTTGTAATAGGGGTTTTGTATCACTGCATTACTAATGCAGGAATGCTTCTAAGGGGGAATACGGAGGGAAATACGAAGAATCCCAGATGCAGATGCCTTCAAAGTTAGGTACAAGTTATATAACTTTCAGAGCTGTAGAATAAAATTCTTAGAAGTGGCAAGGATTCAGACAAGTGTTTCCTTCTTGCTGGCTGAAGAGGCAGCTGCATGTAGCTGCTTGTAACTGCTGCTGTGCAGAGGTGACTGCCCTCTCATGTCTTCTGCCTCGGCTCTTCATGTGTTCAGTCTTCAGTCCACTTGTCCAAATCAGCTGAGTAAACTGTTTCCTGTATAATTTTATCTGAGAGACAGAGAGAGGTTAAATAATCTTATTGCCTGATGGATCTGGGAGGGAGCGGGGAGTGATGGTCTCCAGTGGAAAGGTGTAAACTCTTGAACCCAGGCTGTTGACATTGAGCAAGATAACGCAGGGCTTGGACAAACTCCTGCACTGTCTGCCTGACCCTACAGTGGTTTGCAAACCAAAGTTACTGTTTTATTTTTAGTTAGGACTAACTTAAACAATGAATTCAAAGTGGCAATGTTCTTAAATGTTCTGGCTTATTTAGAGGAGCTGGGGGGTGAGGAGGGGTTGAGGGGAGGAGGAAAAAGAAAAAGGTTTGGGCATCTTGTGAAGACCTCTCCCAGCATGCCAGCATGCATGGTACATACTGGGCAGCATCTCCCACCTGGGGGACAGCCAGCATTTTGTGTGCTGTGTCTAGTTAGTCCTTGTGCATGGGCCAGGACGTGTTTGCTTTGGAGAGGTGGATGGGGAGCAGGGGTGTCCTGTTTTCCAAAATCCTGCTTTTTAATGCAAAGCTGTATATCTCCCATTTACCAAGGAAGGCTCTAACTTGAGATTCAGCCATCTCTGACCACTGTGGAGAGGGGCAGCTCACTTGATATGAAGAGCAGTACAAACTTGCATAGACTCTGCCTCCTCCTTTGTGTGCGTGCCAATGATTGATGTTTTTCATTGCTGATCCTGACAACTGGCACTATTGTACTGAGGTGAGGTAGAAAGAAATTGTCAGATTGCTTAAATCCCTGTGAAGCCTGGCAGCAGAGCTGTGGTGGAGGAAGANTCCTTCTGCCTAGCCCATGTCTTTGCAAATATGAGGGCAACACAAGGCAGTTCCATGTGGGAAAGTTAAGGAATTAATGTGCCATGTCTTAGTGTTACTGTACTGGGGCTAAACAGATGGTGTAATTAGCCTACAGCGGCGAAGAGCTATTTTTCTGATAAGTTAAAAGGAAGTAGTTGTGGGTGGTGGAAGAAGAGTCTCTTAAATTGGCAGGGCTTACAATGTGTTTATACAAATGTATGAAGTGCATGGGTATTATAGTTCCTTTCCAATTGCAGTCATTTTTTCTGTATATTTTTGTTTATTGTGTAGCTCGTAAGGGAAAAATATTTTGTTGAATTATTTTTCAACACTTTTACTAAGCTCATCTGGAAGAGTGAAGGAATCAAAAGCAGACATTCCCATTTCTTGGCTAATGGTGATTGTGTTTCTTTGGAGTGATGGGGAGAGAAGTCTCCCTTCCTTTTGTTTCTTCCCACCATACTTGTTGGGAGGCTGTCGGAGGATGGTGAGGGTCTGTAGGAGGTCTGTTCTTGACTGACCCCACATGTTCTGGGTTTTGAACTCATTCACTTTTCATCTCTGTTTCTGGCTCCCCCTTAACTCATTTTGGTTGGGATATTTTAAAAAGGACAGGAACAATTATAAAAAGTTACAAGCAATAAACGAGATTAAATTTGTCTTGTACTGTTTGAAAAAGAAAACTTCGTCTAAATGAAAATGGTGCAAAAATGAAGGAATGGCAACAGGAAGAGAGGAAAAAAAAGGCTTATATTGGGAGAAAACACATCTACAACTGGATCAAGGTTCAGTTTTTGTTTGTTGTTCCCAAGGCCTTTGAATCACTTTTGCTTCCTTGTGAAAAGATACTAAACAGGTATGCTTGCTTTGCAAGCCCAGCTGTTCATGTTTTTACCCTAAATCAGTAGTATCTGGTCAATCAGCAAGTTAGTGATTCTGATTTTTGGATGATTTGGTTAAAAATGGCTTATCAGATATATTTTGTAAAAGGTGTAGTATTAGTGAGTAGAAAATGTGGCAAAAGCAGTTGCTTTGCAGATTTTTTTCCCCAATATTTTTCTGTTCTTTTTCCCAGGAAGCAGTTAGGTTTGGTACATTGGTTTTAGTTGCTTTTGCTGATAGAGCCTGCTTTCTGTTGTGCAGTGGTAGCTCCTGCCTGTCTTCAGAGGATTTAGTTTCTCCTGTTTACTCGTAGGATCTGTGCCCTCCTTTATCCCCTTGAGAGTATATGAAGTCTTTCAATATGCTGGGTTTTTTCTTTTTCACCAAGAAACCTCCAAACCCAAACAACCCTCCAGTCTAAATGTAAGCCTTATTTCACAAGACTCCTTTTTGCATCCTCTTTCCTGGGAGATGAGGTTGGGTGGGGAGGGTTGTGTTTTGGTGGTGGTCTGTATTAAAGCTTAAAATACTGCTTCAGGAATGTCCACTGGATTTTCCCCCTCTCCCTCCGCCCCCCTTTAGCTTGTAGTCTAAATGACACCAGAGGATAGTCCACAAAGTGATTTATAAATTCCTTCCTCCAAAGAACGTATCTGCATGTTTCCTTGCATGGAAGCAATCAAAAGGGGAGGGAATAAAAATAATGAAGGAACGTACAAAACCTTTATCCTCTTCAATATTTAGCTGTAAATGAACACCATTAGGGCAAGAGTTTATACAGGGTTTTTTTGGGGGGGGTAGCTTTTTCTGAAAAGATTAGGTAGCCTTTCCATTAAAAGTGGCTGAGGAAACATGGTACTAAAAGTGATTTTCATGAAGCCATGGTAGGTTTTTGTCCCCATGTCATGAACACCAGTCAGGTGTCCAGCGTGTGAGTGTGTGTCATAGCTTCTTTCAGGTGATTGCCAGTATTACAGAGCTTCCCGCTTTCATAATCTCATTTTCCTCTTGCAGCTGTGGGAAGTGGGCACATGCAAGTGGATGCAGCCTCTTGGCATCATTTACTAAGCAAATTTCATCTACCTGAGCATTCCCAAACAGTCAAAGGGACCAAAGCATCCAAGCAGCAGCCTTAAGGTCAAACTGCAGCCCCTCACTATAGCCAGTGCCAGCTGCCTGCTTTCCTTGGCTTGGCTGTACTCTCTGAACACCTCGTTCCTGGGCAGGTGTGACAGGTGAGAGCACTTGAGGGTCATGGAAGATGGTTTTAAAATGTACCACTCATCTATACTGACTCCATTACTCCTTCAGGAAGGACTAAGGATTAAATGGGGGGGGAAGAGTAAGAATGCAGTATTTTTTTTTTTCCCTGAAATACTGTTTGTCTTCAAGGAATTTATATATAATGTTTAAATATGTTATGGATATTTTTGAAAGTTCACTTAATTCCTGCTTTTGGAATAGGCTTTGACACAGTAGCTGACATTTAGGTATCTAGTTTTAATGAAAGAGAGAAGGCTGGATTCAGGTTAAATATCATTCCAAGTCACTCCTCTTGCAGTTTAAAAAAGTGTATAACTATATATATATAACTATATATATGCTATATATATAGTGTGTATATATAAAAGCAATTATATATAAATAAAAAGCAGGTGTTGGAGGATGTACATTTCTTCTTTATAGCTTTCTTCTTTTGAGAGGATAGGAACTTGGAGAAATTGTGATTTTGTTTACTTTTCTTTTTAAAAGGTTTATTGGAAGATTTAAAGAGATATTTATTGCATCTTTTTCTGGCATTGAGAAGGATGAAAAGAAGTTTTCAAATGTTATTCCACTAGTCCTGGTGTTCTAGGAGGGGGTTTTCCCAGCAGGTATTACTGTAACACGCATTGCAGTGGGTTTCAGGGGGGGAATCCACCCCCCTGCTTGATCTCAGTACTACAAACGCTCTGTTCTTATTGCTGAGCCTGCAGTTTGCAAACTACAGGACAAATTCAGAGTCCATATTTTTTTTTTTACTGGATATATATTAGGTTAAAAAATTGTGCCCCCTGTTTCAGCTACTGAATTTTATTTTCTACTGCATTAATGTATGCAATTATTTCAAATGAAAATTTTTATGAAGAAAACTATGAATCCCTTCTAGATGGAAAAAAAGACAATTGGAAAAATAAATATTTTTTTAGTTCGAATTCTCCAATATCCAGACCTACAGGAAAATACTCAGTGGCACTATTCTTGCTTGAAGGTGTATAGACTAGAGTCTTATGGCTAGATAATGAATATACGATAAAAGAACCTGTTTGTATAGTTGTGTTCTCAATAAAGAATAGAATTGTCTGATTAATTTAAATTTTTGGTCCCAAGTAATCTCCCAAATTGACTATTTATTTTCCGGAGAAGTAAGTGTTTGTATATTGGTGTCTTTCTACTAAGAGGAAGCCTTTAGAAAGCACTAACGGAAACTGAAGTCTCTATTACATTTCTCTGGAACTGAATGAATTCTTTAATTCACTAGAAACTGCCTTTATTCATATCTCAACACTCTCCAGATAACCCTTCACAACTCTTCATGAAACAGAGGGATAGCAGGCCCAAGTTTGAATTGTTTTTTTCTCTTCCATGAAATTATTCTTAGCAGCAGTTACAAAATCTGAAGTTGAATCTTGGAGGGGTATGAGAAATAGGAAGGCAAAAATAAATTGCTTTTTGGTATGTAACACTACTGTTTTGAAGAATTTATGTCTGATGAGGCATGTGGTATCTTATCTTCTTATCAAAAAGGGTACTGAAAGTGATGAATGGTAGTCATGTTTTATGAGGGAATATGAAAACTTTTTTTCCTAGAAAACTGAAGTTGTCTGACAGTAAATAAAATATTTATTATTTTTTCAAGTAACTACGATGTTTACGTGATTGCATTTCTGCTTGGTTCCATACCAGATAAATCTGTCCTTTTTTGAAATGCGTTTTTAACTTCTAGCCCATGGGGCATAACTTGCGGTATGGCTTGACTTCTTATCTCATTGCAGACAACAAATACTTTGTGGACCAGAGTAGGTCCTCTGCAATAACTGTACCACACTCTTACTTTTTTAATTAGAATGATGATGTTTGCTTGACCACCAGTTTTTGAGCAAGGCTGAATAGGGCTAGTTTTTGTTTCTGTTGAGTTAATGAGCTCATTGTGAGGTGAAATGCATAGGCTGGAGAGATCAGAATTAATCCATGTCTAATCATTTATTGGTGAAATGCATCTCAAATGTATCTGAACTTAATAAAATCACTTGATTTTAACATTGTATAACTGTTGTATTTATTTTTCTTTAATTCAACAGAAGAGCCAGCTGTTTGCTTTGACAGACAGACAAAAAATTCAGGCAAACTTTCAAGGTTGAAGCACTGTCCCGAGTTTGATCTGTTCTACGTTTTGTCGTGCCATGCTCTTTGCTGTGGCACAAATGTGAAACCAACTGTCAGCTTTTGGGGAACAAATACCCTGGCTGCCATTTTCAAAAGGCAAATAAGTCACTTCGCAAATAATACAATGTAACATGGGTTTAGACATACTGAAGGGCAATTCAAGAGTAACTTTTATTTGATCTATTTTCATCTTTAAATAAAGAGATTATTGGGGGCGGGGAGGGGGAGGAAGGAGAGACTACTGGCTGCAGTAGTGCTGCACTGGAAACACTCAGTGAAGCCTTATATTAAGCCATAGTTGAAGACAGTATTTCCTTTTTAGTAGCTATTACTTGCTCTTAAGTAAGTGTACAAGCTAGTTTGCAACAAATGTTTCCATTTAGTTACTGTTTTGATATATTTACCACTGCTTAGTTTCTCCACTTACTGAGTCTTCCCTCCCACCCCCCTTAACATGACAACAAAATTACAGTCACAATAGCAATTTTCTAGTTAAATATATTTGCCTGCAGAGGAAGTGATTTAAATTAAGTATGATAAATGTCCATCATATAATGCTTGGCTTAGTTCACAAAAATTACTGTATGCCTGTGCAGCTTTGCTCAAGTTAGCGAAGCTGTGTTTGGAGGCTGGGGTGGCCCCGGAAAGTTAGAGGTCATCTGCTGCAGCTGGCAGGTGTGGACATGCCTTTACCAATACTATATATAGCATCCTTACGTCGGCATACAAACAGCAGAAAAAGTTTAGGAGGTTTTAATTTACAAATGTCCTCTCTTTAGAAATGCACTGAAATTACCTACCTTGGCAGAAATTCCCCAATAGGCTGGGACGTAACAGTGGGGGAGATTATTTAAGGCACTTTTAAGGGACTTAAGATTGCTTGGTGATAAATCTGTGATATCTTTAAACTTTAGTTCAGAATTAAAGTGATTGTTGATCTTTTGTGGTATATAACTTGTGTTCTCATTTACTTTTAAAGGTGTCTCTCAAAGGAAAAACAATGAAGCTTTGCCATGGTTGGGTATCAAATAGGCTGAATGCTCGGCTTTCCATCCTCCCCTGACAAGTTAGTGCTTGTCAACTTCTGGGATTATCTTATTTCAAGAGGATAACAGGGGTGGTGTTGTGTTAATCTAGGACTACTCCATTTAACTTTTATCTAAAGCCAATGCAGTAGCTCTCATTTTGCCTGGGCTGTCACTGCTACTTGCTGTTCTCATGTCTGGGGACCTGCAGCAGTGCACTCTTGCCATTTCCCAAGAGAAAGGGTAAAAGAATTTTTGCAAAAATGTGGAAAATGCCAGCTGGCTGTGATCTTGGGTAGAAGTCTGACAAAATCTCCAAGGTCCAAATGGCCTGAACCATTTGACTTGCCCTGGCTTTAAAACATGCAATACATTTAAAATTGTTTTTTGTTTTAGAATCAATTAATGTTTTCTGAATAAAATATTCCTCCCATTCAGCACCCTCTCCCCTGTAGTCAGTCCCCAGAAAAAACAGAAGACCAGACCAGGAGTGTCAGTGTCAGTCTTTCATCCTTGACATTGGCGCTTATTTTTGGTATACAAATGTAACATAGCCTTTCAAGGCAACATCTGGCCTGCTTAAAAAATGCGTGGTGACCAGCTGTGGGGTAAAGACCTTCATTATTATTCATAGTTTATAAACATTTCAGTTAAAATGATGGTGATGATAATGTGGTGTTTCATCTCAGCATGCACTGAAAGCAGTTGGGAGGGAGCTCTTCATGAGACTGTTGAACTCTTCTTTCTTCCCCCATCACTTTCTGGATGACATGTTGAGTGACGCTGCTGAGGGAGTGGGTTGGAGTGAATGACTGTGCCACACGACACCTGTGTAGCCCAATCCCACATTCTAATCAGGTTTAAAGTGTTGATACACTGAATTTCATGAATTAAAAACAACTGATGGTTGGCAGGGAGAGTGTGTGAGATAGTGCATGTACTTTTGAGTGTCTTGAGGGAAGGGGATAACATGTTACATTTTGGGGAGACCCCAGAAATGGGGACAACTGGGGCAACAAGATTTTTTGAGACAGAAATAAAAAGAGGATGATTCATAGGGGAGGGTGTCTGGAATACAGAATGAAAAGGATGAATCAGCAGGGAAAAGAAAAGTGATGAGGCTTACAGAAATCACAGCTTTAGAGTGAATGTGAAAGGTATTACAAGGAAGTTTGGGCTGGGAGGGGGAAGAAAAAACATGACAGCCAGGTACATAGCATTGGCTTTACCAACAGAAACTATAAAAGAATGATCTGGCCTTGCACACACTCAGGTAAACTATTGCCTACCTTTCTAACACAGACAAGAAAGCATTTCTCCCTCATCTCCTCCTCCTATTCCCTTCCATGCCCCTGTTGTCTTTGCAGATAGTGCACTGGGCTTCTAGTCATCCTTAGTCACTGGCAAAATGTCAGAATTTCTTTGGGAGCTTTAACAGCGATTTGATAGTGTCTTGAAAGTAGATATACCGATTTATGGAATTTTTAAAACATTCTCAGGACTTGACAAAGGGAAGTTTGTCATTTAATTTATGTGTATTAGCTTCAGGCTGAACAAAGAAAGTGCTTTAAACTTGCATGTACTCATTTGGTACTAAAAGGCTTTCTTGAACTTAATTTAGACAAGTGTTTAATGCTTGAACTAGGGCCACTTAAAACCTATAGAAGCACCTGTACAGATTTCATTTATTTAAGATTTTATATGGAATTATGCATTCCATTTTCCAAATACCTTGGGTCGGAACAGCTTGATGGGTGGGTAGAGTATAGTAATCTTGGTTTGAATGGCTGTAGTTTACAGTGATGCTCTTGCTATTTTTGACTGGTGGCGGATTTCTGTAAGAGTGGCTTAAAAGCACAACATTGCACATGTGAACATTTGGAATGCTGTTTGCATTTTTCGTACTCTTTTTATATCGTCTTCTATCTTGCAAAACCAAATGCTTTCGCTCTTTTTCAGAGTACGTAGAAAAACTATTTTTAAAACTTCTTTTCCATCTGTTGGTTTCTCTTATTAACAGAGAAGAGAGACAGTGAAGGAGGTGGAAAGAGAGACAGCAGTGCAAGCTAGTATTTAATTCAGCTCAACAGATAAGAAAAATTTTAATTACCTGTATGTAGCTACTTCATTCAAAATTCTCTCAAACAAAAGTTTCTTTCTCTTTCAAAGAGCCTAGAATTGTTTAAGCACGTCAGTGCAGTCTTGTCTTACATTAGTGGTTGTTAAAATAAGAGGTGAGACTATCCTACTGGTGAGTCTTCCTCCCCCTCTCCTTCTCTGTGGGGAACATGGAAATAGAAATGTTCCTAATTCTTCAGGATTTTTCTTCTTTAAAAGAAGTCCTTTTAGACAACATTTCCTGACAATTTAAATTTGCCTATTGCACTTTGCCAATTCATGTTCCTTCCAGTTGATTTTTGGATTAAAAAATATATGTTCAGATATATTAAAAATCAGTATGGAAGATAACTCTGATGCCTGCTAGCTTACTATCTGAGTTTGCTAGGATACTGAAAAATATCTGTGCTGCCTCTGTGGTAAACACTGTATGCTTGCAGTATTTTCTAATAGACTTGAAGCTATGGTAAGCTTTTAAAATAATTTTGAGTGGCTAGTAATCTTCTCTAAAAATGCCAAAGTTCATGTGTACCCAGTTGGTGTGAATTTAAACTGGTATCAGTATAAATTAATAGTGTTATCAGTATTGGGTTTTCCCATAAAAAATAAGGATGCCTTATCTGGGTTTAGCTTGTGAGTTGTTATATCCATATTAATTTGGATGGTTGTTTTTGTAAGGTAAGCATTTTAAAGCAGACTTGGACTAAATAACAGTCCCGATTTTTATGCAGACTGAAAGCTCTGTGTTCTGTCATCTTTCTCTTTCTCCCTCCCTTTGTCCACACTGGCAGTTCATGGCTTTACTCTGTCTGTCCCCTGTGACAAAAGTAGTCTTTTTAGTACTTTGTACTCCTTCCCTGTATTTCCTCCCATTGCTTCGACTTTCATAATTTTTTCTGTCCTGTATTACTTGCTCAAATTTCCTCTTTTCTTGTCCATTCCTACATAGTTGTCACAGTAGCAACTTCTAATAGTTCTCTCTTTTTCACTTATAACACAGTGTGTTTTATTTTTTATGTATACTCCAAGGAGTCTTCCTCTTGTTTGGATTGGGAGGGACACAGCTCTTGCATGTGTGTGCTCATATACAGCTTATGAGTTGCCCATTCTGACTTGAAAGACTTTCAGGTTTGAATATATAGGTGTTTAATGAATGTTAATCCTATACAGATAAAAGATGAAGAAATGTGCATGATGATATGAGCCCTTAATTAGGAAAGGTTTGTATAGGCCCTTGAGAAATTTGTTACTCACTATTACACTTAATGTGAGGACAACAGATTTTAACTAGCTTGCCTTGTTTGCAGTTCCATGATCTACTCACTGCAATATGGAAAGCAGATACACAGAGCTGGCCAAGTCTGATTTGGAGTTAATAATTTCTATCTTAATTTCATCCTGAATCTTAAAGGTAGGACTCTGTTTCACAGTCATGTGGACTCAGCTGTTTAACTGGAAGAGGTAGTCTGTCACGTCAAAGATTAATTGGTCTTGTATCTTTTACTGGTGAATTAAGGATGATGTTTTTCTAGGTGTGCTTCTAGTTCCTCTTTGCTTTTAGCAGCGGGGCATTGTCATGGGACTCGCTTTTCTTTCCCTTCCTAGTTAAAATTTCTTTTATGTAGTTGAAAATCATGGAGCCTTCTTCAGTAAGCAAGGCAGTGATTGTTATCAAGTCTTTTTTTTCCCAATAATACATTCTCCCCTTAATTATTTTCCTTTTTTTTTTTTAACGATATTTTTGTTAGATTTGTACTGGCTGGAGTCCTTTGTCAGGGCCCTCTTTGCTAGTCTGCTGCAAAGAGATGGCCTAATCTGCAAGAATCTGGTTATGGACAGAGATTGTTGGGAAGGTTTCCATGCTTTAAAGGGGGTGTGAGGTAGGCTTTGAATGAACTCTTATCCCATCGGTGTAAGAACAGTTAATTTGCTCAGAGATTATAGACTGGCTTAGTGCACCTTTGTTTTTCTGCATTACTCTTCAGAATGAAATTTAAATGTTGAATGCTGATTATTTGACCACAGAAACGAACAACATGGTCAATTGGCTTCCAGGTGGAGTGGCTGTTATCAGGCTTATATGGGTGTGAGACGTGGTGGTGCACGGTCACAATGGCGTCTTTTGAGTTAGGGTATTCCGCAATGCCAATACCAAATATGCTGCTGAGGTGCTGCCCTACCTGCTGGGTGAGGAGACAGGAGGAACTGGATTGAAGACGTGTGCCATGAGCAATGTGGGGGCTCTGCAAGTGGGCCTTAAAGAACCCTCTTGGTTTCCTGCTCTTTTTTTTTTTTTTAAATTTCCTTTATTTATTTTCTGTCCCAGTGTAATGCTCAGGCCCCTCGCACAGCAGACATCACCACAGTGACCATATGTGTGGTGTCTATGCTTTGCTTCAGCGCTTTTTCCAGAGAGGTGGACAGCACGCATCCCTTACCCCTAGCCTGCGCCCTCTCTTGGGCCTGAAAGAGAAAGGGCACAGTCGTACCCCAGGGCCGGAGGGGCAGGGGTTTGAGGGAGCAGTGCTGCATGCAGCTGCACAGCGCTGCAAATCCTCTCTATCCTTTACGCCCTGAATCACGCTAGTACAGGGGTATTGATGTATAATCACCCGTAACACGGGAAACAGTGTTAATGTTTATTGGCTTTGTCTTTACTGGGTTTGTTCGTGCCAATTCTCATCTATAATACAGCATGCATAAAGACATAAAAATGCGTAATGAATACTGAACATCTGTACAGAGTGCTTCTGAGCATATTTTTGGTAAGAGTGTTTGAAATGCTGGCTGACTACTTAAAATACCCACAAAGGAATCTTGTGATCTTACAGTATTTTATAAAACTTGTCCTAAATATTTAAAGACAATTTTGGGCTTTGCAAAATAGCTTTATCTGGTGTTAGTGCAACTCTTGGGTTTGAAATGCAGTTTTTCAGTAGGCATGTGTTTGAGATAAAAGTAAGCCAAAATGATAATATATTAAACTCTGTGATAAATATACCATAGCTATTTAACATGTTCAGTATTTTTCCTGTTGATGCTCACTTGAACTTGAATGCCTTCCACAATAAACATTTTTTCTTTCCCAATTAGCCATTAGGCTTACAGATCATTATTTAATGGATAGTGTATTAATGGACTTCCCACCCTAATTACTAAAATGAGTGCCTTGCAAATGCAGTAGTCAATCAATGATTGAATGTGTGTGTTGGATCTCGAACTCTCTTCTTTTTCACTGAACTGGCTCAGCTATGTAGAACAGAGTTACCCTGGGAATCTTGTCTTCTGAATTTTAGTCACACCTCGATACATAGGGATACCAGTTGTAAACATTCTGTCAATGAACTCAGTGTTATTGTTGTTATGGTTAACTGTTCTTTTTTATGCGAATGGGAGATGGTGATTCTGTTGAATGAGTAGAGCCTTGTTTGGTCCTGCCCCATAGCTCTTAAAATTGTATTATTAATGGTAAAGTGTGAGTTGGAAATGTGTGAATGTGTATCGCTATCTTTCTGTCAGTTAGATACATATAAAGGCGCTCACATATATGTTTATATACGTTTAAGGCTCTGGCCTTAATTGTTCTTATGCTACATTAATGTAAAATCCTTAGTCTAAACTCAACTAAGATATGCAACTTGGCAATGATGTATTGCATTTATATCAAGGTTCAAGCTGCAGAGGAATTGTTTAAGCTATTTTATTGAAACCATCAAAAGATGCATGCTAGAAGCAGTAGCAATAAGACATGATCAGGGCTATTGTTTTGAGTGCTGTTCTCCTCCTAAATCTTCAGGAGATATGTTCCAGAGACCAGGCTGAAAACTCTGATCTTCCAGGAACTGGAACCAGGAAAGTGGAAGCTCATTGAAGAACTTGAAATTCAATATGAGGCTTAGTAGCGTGGCTTGTAAACAGCAGTAACAACAGAAAAAGGTGTGTTACTTAAGCAACCTGTGCCAATTTCGACTTTGCGTACCAAAAATGTTGTCTTTTCCAAATGCTCTCAGTGCATCCCAAGGTCTGTGCGGTTGGAGGTTGTTGTGTGGCACTGCCTGCAGTGAGCCTACTCGGCTGGTTAGTCTTCTTGGTCAGGTGTCTGGCTGCAAAATCCCAGAGTGCTGAACTAGATCAAATAAAAAAAAATATACAGATTTTAAGTTGAAATAATTCAGTGACAGAGCACTGTGAACGTAATGAACTTGATGGTGAAAATACTGGGAGCTGGTAAAGCCTTGTTTTCACCTGGGTCCTCGCTGCTGAGCCAGTAGCCACAAAGGTAGCTAAAGAGGTGTGGGTTTTGTGTGTGGGGTTGTGCGTTAAGTTGCTGAACACTTGCTTTCTGTCTTTTTTTTGTCCATTGCTGAGAATGTTACGAATCGTTGCTAAGAGTTACCAAAAAAAACCCCAACAATTGCAGGTCAAATAGACTTGAAAGAAGATTGCTAGCTATTGTGCAAGGCTGGATTGACAATAGTGCAGTAAGGCAGTATAATCCTAGCTTTCAAAAGACATCCATTTTCTTCCCCTCTCCTATGCATTGCTCTAGAAGTGCTGAATAGCTTCTTAATGAGTCATAGGTTGCAACCCAGGCTGTGCCGTGTACGTAACCCTCTTTCTCCCTTTGGCCAGTTTATCACAGAGCTGACACAACATGACTCTTTCAACATAGCTTCCAGTCAATTATTTTGAGGCCCTGGAGACAGCCAATATCAAGAGATACTGATAAGAGTGCAGGCTTTGCAAAAATGTTAATGGTAGATAGGAGTGCATTTTTACTCCTCCAGGCAACCTGACTCCTTGAACCCCTGCTGTCCCCTGATACTAGGAAGGAGAAAATGACCTTCGTAATTTATTGCATTTTTGTTAGCTAAAGATTATGTTTTTATGTTTTTATGTTTCACTTTTTAGGCAAGTTTTTGAATTTAGAAGAAGTAAGCATGCTTGTGTTTTACAAGCAGGCTTCAAAGGCTGTCTGTGTTGGTTTTAGAAATGAAGTGTTGCCAATGTTTGGATCTTCTATATGCTTTGTTGAGTTTATTCTCTAAAATGACTATATCTACCATGGCCCAGCTATAGGTAGACTAGACACATCTATCGCCAACCTCTGGCTTTTTTTTAAGACATTAAAATAGATGTTTCAGTGTATTTGCGCATTCTAAGGTTTTCCTTTTAGAACAGGAGCATCTACCAATAGCACTGGAGGCAGTAATTGACATCTCTTAATATTGCTAAGAAGGAAGTTACGTCTCTGTATCCTTAAATGAATGTGACAACCACTTTCAGTGGTTTTGATAGGCTAGTTGAAAAAAAAAAATAAATGCATGTAATGTTACAGACTAAAAAGATGATGAATATAGCTACACACCCCCAATAAGTGTGAAAGAAAAATGTCAGTGTTGCAGTAAGTAATCAGTTATTGGTTCACCGGTTTCTTGTAGTTCCAAAATGAAGAGTTGTGTATATGGAACAAGCAGACCTGCGCTGAGGAGTTGAAACTGTTGTAACAGCTACTTAGTAATTTGAAAGTCTGTTGGAGAAAATACCTAGTAAGTCAAACTTTTGGACTTGATATAAGTGAAAAATAACATTTACATAATGTGAAACATGGATATAAAGTTGAAAAACATTTGCGTATATGTAAAGTAAGCAGGTTTATTCAGGAAGAATTTCATGGAAGGAGATTAACTTTTGATGTGAATACAGAGAACGATGCCAGGATGAAGCAGAGTTTGGCAGAGCTGTAGTAGAAATCTGTTGTGATTCCAGGTGGGCATTTCCATTTGTGGGCCTCTTTGCATGGCTGATGACTTCTGCTGCAATGAATGCTCCTCAAATTTTACACTTGTGTTATAGGCAATGCTGTTGTATGATCATTTAACTCTGTCTTCTCCAGCTGCTTTTGGAAGTAGTTTGTGTGAGAGAAGGTAGTCTCATATACCAGCAGCAATATACCAGATGTTAAAAACACGAAGTGTGCACAGCTATAATGTAGAGGCTTGCCATGCTAAGGTGATTATCATTTCAGAATGTTATTTAACCTCTGTAGGCTACCTTTTACAATCTTTTTCGTGGCTTAATCTGAATCTTTCTTATCTGATTCCTTCACTTAAATGAAGTCTGTTTTTTTCAGAGATGGAAATGGCAAGGAAGGGCTTCTTCACCCAAGAAGATCAGAACAACTTAGTGGAAGGAAATGTAATTTTATTTTGAAAGTTTTGGTCACGTAATTATGAAGACAGAAATGTAGTGGACTTTGATTAGGGCCTAATATACTAATTAAATATTTTAGAGTGTTTTGACATAGAGCAAAAGTTTAAATAAACTAATTTTTTTCTGTTTTTTTTTTTTTTTTTTCTTCCTTCCCTGTGTTCTTCAAGGGATGCTGTGGATATTAAGATACTGAAGCTTTCTGAAATTTGATTAGCTGCTGTAAAAGTGGTCTTTGCTTTGAAACAATCCGCTGTGAGATGTGGATTGACAGTATGTTGGACAAGAGACTGTCAGCTGTGCAGACTCCACTTTAACTGCTTCTTAGACACTGCAGTTCTAAATATGCTATTTAAGACCTATAACAAGAAGTAAGAAAAGGCAATTTTTTTAAAAACTTGGTGAAGTCCAAAAATTATACGCTTCAAACTTTTCTGTTGTCAATGGGGCATTATTAATCTTTTAATTGAATTCTTCTATGTAAAGAGCTGTCAGTCATATCCTGCCCTGCCTTCCCCCTCCACCCCCTGAATAAATGCTTTTGAGGCATAGAAGTTACGTTTACTTCTTAAAATTGAAGTATCTTTTTAAGATGCTCAGGTACAGTTTTATTTCTCTATGCTTACTCTGCTATATGGTGACTTTTCTGATGGTTTTTACAGTTTCATCAATTTTTTGTTTCTGTTGGTCATTAGAATCTTTTTGTCTCTTTATTTTCATGACATGTACCAGCAGGGCTGGATTTGGGAATCTCTGGCTGGTGGCAGTAGAAGCAGCAGCTTGTATATCACTGTTGAATTTCTTCCCAGGGCATTAAGGATGGATTATTTTGCCTTTGGGGCTGTGTACATTGAGAATTTTCTAACCAGTTTTAAAACTGGTTGGAGCAGTAGTGTAGATCATGCTCCCTTTGCTTCAAATAGCACTGGTTTGTCTGACCTGTTTTCTGTTGAAATAGCCCAGTAAAATACCCCCAGACTGCAGTGTTAGTATGCTGCTTATTGCTCTTCAAATGCATTAGGAATTTTTTGTTCTACTTAGAGCTGTTCATATACAACTCTAGATTTAAAATCACTTTGCATTTACTCTTGTTTCAGTACACTATGTTGTTGTCAAGCTCGCCTTCTTAAAGGTCAAAATGATTTGTAGGTGCGAGCACAAATTTGAGAGTGGTAATTTGGGAAACAAATGTGGAAAATGTATATTTGATGCATTTATCTGTTACTAAATTTAGTTTGAGTTGCCTTGAATTGAGTATAAATTTAGGTCAGACCTGCAAAACTGTTCTGACAAAAGATTTGTTCATAAATCTGGTATTAACTGATAGCACAGTACTCTCTATTGGGAGGTCAGGGTTCACTTCTCTCTGCTGTCATTATTGCTATCGTAAATCTGGCCGTTTTTCTGTGTTATGTTGGCCTTTTACTTCAGTGATACTCATTTCCTTCTGAAGTGGCAAACTGCCTCAGAATGTTTTATGACTTTGAGCAGAACATTTTAAGTTTGTGTCTCATGCTGAAAGGGAGGGATACTTACCATTAAGTCCTCATGGTGAGGAAGCATCATGACTTTTGTTTGAGACTTTTTCTCAATTCCTTCGGGGGGGGGGGACGGAGGACGGACGACACCAAACAAAAACCCGAAAAAGTCATTGCAGCTGGAAGTGGTTTTGACTGGGCTCTGATGTAAAACTGTTGTGGTTTACTGGCTTTATGGTTTCACCTTGGACACTTAATAGAATCATTGAATGTCCTAAGTTGAAAGGGACCCACAAGGATCATCGAGTCCAACTCCTGTCCCCACACAGGGCAACCCCAAAATTTACCTCATGTCTCTGAGAGTGTTGTCCAAATGCTTCTGGAATATTGCCAGGCTTTGCACCGTGACTACCTCCCCGGAGAGCCTGTTCCAGTGCCCTACTATCTTCTGGGTGAAGAACTTTTTCCTAATATCCAACCTAACCCTCCCCTGGCACATCTTCCTGCCATTCCCTCGGGTCCTGTCACTGGTCACCAGAGAGAAGAGATCAGCGCCTGCCCCTCCTCCTCCCCTTGTGAGGAAGCTGCAGACCGCGATGAGCTCTGCCCTCAGCTTCCTCTTCTCCAGCCTGAACAAACCAAGTCACTTCAGCCGCTCCTCATGGCTTCCCCGCTAAACCCTTCACCTACTTCGTGGCCCTCCTCTGGACACTCTCTAGTAGTTTTGTATCCTTAATGTACTGTGGTGCCCAAAACCGCACACAGCACTCAAGCTGAGGGCACACCAGTGCAGAGTAGAGCAGGACCATCACCTCCCTCGACCAGCTGCAATGCGGTGCTTGATGCACCCCAGGACACGGTTGGCCCTCTTGGCTGCCAGGGCACACTGTTGGCTCGTGTTCAACTTGCCGTCGACCAGAACCCCCAGGTCCCTCTCTGCAGGGCTGCTCTCCAGCCTCTCGTTCCCCAGTCCGTATGTACACCCAGGGTTGCCGTGCCCCAGGTGCAAAATGCAGCACTTGCCCTTGCTAAACTTTATATGGTTGGCGATTGCCCAGCTCCCTAATTTGTCTAGAACTCTCTGCAGGGCCTCTCTGCCCTTGAGAGTGTCAACAGCTCCTCCCAGTTCTGTGTCATCAGCCAACTTAACTAGTATCCTTCAAGTCCTGCATCCAACTCATTTATGAAGACATTAAAGAGTACCGGCCCTAAGATGGATCCCTGCGGAACCCCACTGATGACTGGTTGCCAGCTCAATGTTATAACCCTTTGAGCCTGACCTGGGCAGATGTCGTATTTTGATAGGAGTGTTTAACAAACTGCATTCCAACCAAACTTCTTTTTTCCTGCTTTAATACTAGTTTAAGCCATTTATGGCCATTTTTCAGAATTGATGATGACTTTCTGCGGCAGTTTTTTCCACACAGGTGAATAATAGTGGGTATGCCCATAGAGTATTTTGCAGCAGACAAGGCAGAGCGTGCTCTGAGCCTGAGGAGCATCACATTAGCTCTCATCCAGGAGCAGTGCTGACCCAGCACAGTGCTCAGACCAGAGTAATATGATTTCTTTCCAAGCAAGGCTTTTTAGTTCAGGCTGGCCACTGTGTTAACACAGTTACAGAGCTTTTCAGTGGCTCAGAGTGCTGGCAGGGCAAATTCGTGTCTGCTGTGGAGCTGGGGCAAAGTGAGTCCCTGTCTGCCCAGTGTGGATGCACTGACTGTGTTTAGTGAGCCTGACAAATCACTGCTCTCTCATAACCTGATGTTTTGTGGTTGCACCAAGTGGCAGAAGCTGGAGGAGAGCCTGCAGGGAGGCATTAGGGCTGTGCACATGGCTCAAGTGACAGCGGCAGTTTCGTCCCTTGAATGAGTAAATAATAAGGAGCCCACCTACTTTCGGAGAAGCAGGGGATTAATTTTGTGTGATGCTGTAACTGTAACACTTGGTGATGGGAAGACATTTTTTCTTATTAGAAAAGGGAATCTTTTATGTTTGTGCTTGTTAGAGAAAGATTTCACTGTTCTTCCTGGGCCTGGCTTTGTTTCTTCAAAAAAAGACTGTAGATTTCAGTAATTAGTGGGATTTGCACTTCAATGTGAGAATAGATGGTTTTCAGGTAATGGTGACAAACCTTTATCTGCATGTGCATTTTAATTAATAAAAGACGTAATTAGGCTCAGTGTTCTTTACTCCATTAGCCAAGTTCTAGCGTCAGAAACTAAAACGGCTAAGCTGTTCAGACTGTCTCATTCCTTCAACAGTGACTGTCAAAGAGAAAAGAAATTAACACAGGTATAGCTACAGTTCTTGTACCAGACACGTTATTTTATTCTTCTTGGTTTTAGTTTTTAGATTAAGAATTCTATAATTTTTTTCCTGGCAAATTTTTAGAACCCACCCCACCCCCCATCCCGCAACACCAGAAAAATCCACTTTACTTTTACAATTGGAAAAGAACTAACATGGAGTTGCTGGGAGATTGAATCTGCTTTTCATCACAGGACAAAGCACAAAGATGTCTTCTGGAGAGGAGAGATGAATATCAGTGAACACTTTTATAGTTCACAAAAAGTCTTAAAACCATTGTGTTGGTAAGATCTCGTTTGTCATGCATGAGAACTTTCTTGCTCCTTGCTATTTGTTAGCAGTAGGTCAATGTTATCTTCACTTCTAGGCTGAATCTACACTAACCTTTTAATCAAAAGCTAATGCCGGCTGCTAATGTCCTTCAGGATAAGAAATTGCTGTTCTAGGTGCCCACGTTTTGCTTGTAAGACGGAATCAACCCCAAGTATTCTCTGTTTTGTATTCTTGCATTTCATTTACTGCTATTTAAAGAATAAATTAGAGAAGGAAAACTACAATTCTTAGCATACAGACAAATAAGATGAAAGACAATCACAAGTGCTACATTTGGAAGAAAAAGTCAAGTTGGAGAAATCTGTAAGATGGGCATGTATGCTATCAAAGCTCTTTGGACCCCTGTCAGCTTGCATATTATGGAGGAGAGACTGTGGAACTTTGAGAGAAAGTAATGGTTACTCCCTGGTGCTCGCTTCCCTTCCAAAATTGTGCTTTCCTCTCTCTGCTTCATAAGCAAGCAGGAAGTGCTTAGTTTAGAGTAAGTTGGGCTTGAGTCCTTTAATGACCAGTCAGTTGCTTTGACTTACTGATCAGAAGAGTGGGTGGTGAAGTAGGTGATTATATTGATGCTCCTGTATGTAGTGGAAGCTTCACGTTCGCACTTTCTTCCAGGAAGGTTCTGTACTTTGACACGATATCCAAGCACCCTAAGCATCTAGAATATATAAATAAATTTTATGTAGTTCTACAAAAATACAAATAAAAAAATTGGTCCTGTTTTTTCTGTCAAATTAAAGCTGACTATCTGCTGCTCTTTTCTCAGCTAGCAAACTGTGAAGCTATAGCAAATGACTGATGCATGGCTGAAAGCATGGCAGTGACCATCATCACTGGCAAATTAATGTTCTGATACTCCAGAAAAACTGATTAGTAAGTGACCCAACAAGGAGCTGTTGCAATAGTTAAAGCCAGCAAACCTCATGATATCTTGTGGGCTCAGAGGTGAACTGTGAGACAAAACTCTGATTGTTTAGGAATTGTTAATCCACCCTATTTTATAGCTTCCTTAGAAAGCAGATACTGCCTACCAGTTTTGAAAACAAACAAATCTGTAAGAATAACTTTGGTTTTTAAGCACAATGCTATATTATCGAAGAAAGGTAACTGTGGTACAGATAGTGCTTAATAAAAGCTTGAACTGTTCAAGTTTTTACTGTACTTGGTTCTCATGAAAATAAAATGCGTAGAAGGAATTGGAACAGAGTACTTCAAATTGGAACAGAGTACTTCAAACAGGGTAGGTGAAAATTTCCAAGCCGTTTACAGTAAAGCCCAAATAAGAGAGTAATGCCACATTGCACCAAAGCGGTAGCTGTTCCAGCCCTCTATGTAACAGAGTAAGGGGAGTGAAACGTTGAGCAGTGGCTTTTGTCAGGGCTACAGAAAGTGTCTTATCGCCAGTGCCCCGGGGTGTATTCTATTTTGAGTATATTAATTGTAAGAGTATTTTTGAATATTTTTATTAATTCTAATATTATATATTTGATTAGCAAAAGAAATGCAGAAATTTTGCAGCTACTTGATCCTCCCCTTTGTTTATATTAGGAGGATATATAACTATTTTTTCTGCAAAAACAGTACTTGAAGACTTCTTTGTATAAATTAGTTGGCCTAAATTTGACTAAAGCTATTTATTACTTTTGTAATTGGTATCTTTAGGCACTGAATGACTTAACACTTGCTCCTTAAATTGGAAGTTTGACATTTTATTGTGATAATTTGTCATGAAGTAATTATTAACAGTGATTCTAACTAGAAATATTTTTATTGATTTTTTCCAAGTATTCATTCTGTTGGATTTGTATTGATGGCTTATGTAAAAAGAATTCAATATCAAAGGTTTTTTTGCTTAAAAAAAGTAATAGTATAACATCTAATGCTTATTCACTGCTATTCTTTTCTTTCACATTTCAGTACTTATTCTTGATTTTCCTGTTTTCATAGAGTCGTTTATGTTGGAGAAGACTTTTAGGATCACTGAGTCCAGCTGTTAACCTAGCACTGCCAAGTCCATCACTAAACCATGTCCCTAAGTGCTTCTGCCAGCTCCCTCAGTACCCTTGGACAGATCCCATCCATCCCCAAAGACTTGTGTGTGTCTAAGTGGTGTAGCAGGTCGCTAACCATTTCCTCTGGGACTATGGGGGCTTCATTCTACTCCCTGTCCCTGTCTTCCAGCTCAGGGGGCTCGGCATCTGGAGGAAATGTAGAACAGTATAATCCTATTTTAGAATTCTTTCCTTTCATCCTATCCATTTTAAGTAAGATCCTGCTGATAAAGAGGAGTACTCCCCTCCTACCCTTTCCCCTCTGCCTTTAACAGCCTGAGCTGAAGGCTGCTGCATTAGAAGCATTAATATGTGTGTAAATAGCCCCTGTACGCATAACTTCTCGACTCAAAAAAATCTGTGTTAAAAAGCTCTTGTAAATTTAGCATCAATCTGCACTTCTGTACCCCTGCTGTATTTAATCCTGAGTAACAGCTAAAGCTCACTTCATGTTGCTTTTATGTATTTCAGGCACAGCTGACAAGAGGACTCTGTAGCAGGGTTCACTCCTAGGGCAGAACTGTGTCACTCCAGTGCTGCTTCTCGGCTTCTTACTCTTCTCAAACTGATATTTTCTCCTTCTTGAATTCTTTACATCATCAGCAGTGTTCAACGCTCCCTCCTATAGGCCAAATAGTATATTTGTCCAAAATTCTGATTACTTTCTGTCAGCTAGTTGCATACAGATTAGATCACCAGTGTTTGCATCTTGTAGAAATGTAAGAGCATTTAATTTTCATGGTGAAATAACATTATGAAATGTCAGCTGGTAAAAGGTCTAAACCAGAGGTATTCCTATGTTTACCTCAGACTGTGACCACTGCATGATAATTCACTGATGAGTTTTGGATGTCAGCGAGGTGGCAGTTTTGGGAGGACTTATATAGTCACTGGCCAACTGGAATAATTTATCTGTCAGTGCTTAATGTGTGGGCTTTGATGATGATGTCATTTGCAATTCCTAAATGACAGTTTCTTTAATAGTTTTTTGTCTTTTCATTGGATTTCTGATATTCATCTTGTCTGTTCTAATATTTAACAGTACTTAAAAGTATAAATTGACCATAAGTTTTTAAATTGCAACTTGCAGGTTCAGTAGAAAAATTAGAATCTTAAGGTCCTAGCTTTTTTTTTTTTTTCTGGAAACAGTACAAATTGAACACTGCTTTGAGACTTTAAAAGAACCAAAAGAGCGAGTTCGTCCTCCTTCTGCTCTTCAAGGTCTACAGTTACAAATATGAATTTCCTCTTTACAGGAAAGAAAAATGAAACTGGAGCAATTAGTTTAGCATATGAATCGGTAGCAGGAGGTTTAAAGGTGACCTGAACATGTTGATTGAATAAACATAATGTTAATTCATTTATGGCTGTATAATTTAAAACCAGCTCAAATTAGATCCTCCTCTGCTTACTTTGTGAAATGGGAGTTGTGAATTTCTGGTTTGATAGACCTAAAAGCAGCAAAGAAATAAATGACTGTATCAAAGGATGAAGATGTCCATTTGTTCCTGAGGGCAAGAAAACACAAAATTTTGAACCCTCATTAGAGTAGCATTGGTACTAAAAACTATTTGGCCTAAGGAAAAACATCCTTACTTCTTCCTCTTGTCTCCTGCCATCTTAACCGTTTCCAGTTTTCTTCCAATATTTCTGAAAAGTATGATTGGTTTTGGTAGCGTGGAGCTAGCATATTCTTTTACATTTCCTTTGTGCTATGTACAAATATAAAGATGACAGGGTGAGGTGGGGGGAACTGCCTCGCCTTATCAACCTGGTGAAAGTTGCTTTTCATAAAACCCGCTGTATCCTAGTAGTGCTATTCCTACTGTGGCAAAGAAGTTTTGAGAATTAGGTGGGATCCTAACTTCTCGTAGTTGTTATGACTCTTTCTCTCTTTTGTTGTTTTCAGTATTATTAATTGCATAACTATAATGTGGTAGGTAGTCACTTGTCTTGAGTAATATTTGAGAACGCGTATCTTGTCTGACATTTTCTTTACAAAGTATGGTGGTGGATTGGGGTGTGTACGCCTCTTTTCTAACTGAATACTGAAAGAATTAAAATATTTTCTGGATGTCAGTCTCCTTCATTTTGTGTTCCCTGTTAACTACCAAATTAATACTTTTTATTTCTAGCATTTTTCTTCTTTGGGATTTTCTAGTTCTCTAGTTTATGGATTGAATGTAGTAGTATTGAGTAGGTTGAAGTAGATGGCTTAGGAGGGAGGTAGCAAAATATTTCCAGTAATCAAGTTTCAAATTTCATTACTACTGTTGATGATGTACATACAGAAACCAAGCCGCAGCAGTTTTGGAAATGAAATTTCTTGCATTAGCCCGTGACCGCTCTGGGTCGAAGCCTGTCCTCTGGGAGGCTGCCACTCACCGTATCTGCATGCAGATGTGCTGGCCCCTCTGCTCAGCTGGAACCCAGCTGGGTCCTGTGCTGCCTCCCTCCTCCAAGGGCCTCTCTGGCCGGCACACAGACAGTTTGGGAGCATCCTGAAGTAGCGAGGCAGAGAAAAACCCCTTTGCTGAGTGTTATCCTTTTCTCGTGAGTTGCCTCTGACAAACAGCAACGTGACAAAGCTGGCAGTTAAGAAAAAATTGAGGATTGATACCAAAACAGATCTGGGTACAAGAAGTCAGATGAGCTTTTAGTCTTTGCAACTATTTTAGCAAATGCGTATTCAAAGTTAGCAAATGGCAGAGCAGTATGACTCAGCAGCGGCAGCTGGGGTAGAGATGCCATCTGTAGTCTGAAATAACACTCATAGTAGTGCAGAGTTGCATGACAGCTAACTACATGTAAGGTAGGTGGGCCCAGAGTGATACGTGATACTCAGGCTGTGGAGTAGCAGCACTCAAGAGCAGATGTCCGGAGAGTATGAGTGATCCCTGGGTAGATCCAATATTGCTGCTGTGTAGACAATTATCATGATTTTTGGGCTTGCAGGGAGGGTGTTGTATCCAATTTTATCAGATGGCCATGGTAAGTCAGAGACCTACTGAGAGTGATGCTGAGAGAGAACAGATGTGGAATGTTTTGGTAGAGCTCTTTTTTGGAAACGCTGTGCTACTGAGTCGCAAAAGCATTACTAGAGATGGAAAACATGCCAACTGCAGTAAAAGTGTGCTGTAACTGCCAGTTTGCAATTCCTGGTTCCCTCAGGATTAGAGAAGGATTGAGATTAGGTACCCAGGCAGATGTCATCAGCATAGATAACTGTTCTGTATGGACTGAAGGGTAATACTGATTAGAGCTTTGAAAATATGGACTTATACTGACTCTTACGGTCCGTTTGTTTGAGCTCTTCCTGTAGACAGTGAAAATGGCAGCTAGTTACAAGGGCATTGCACAGTAGAAACAGATCATTCTAGGGGTTATTCTGGATGGGTTTGTTAGTAGACTGTCTTATTATACCTTCTAAACAAAACAACATGGCATCAGTCATCAGCGTTTTCTACTATAAGTTTGCAAAATGGGATGTCAAATCGAGACCTTCAGAACAAAGCTAGTGCTAAAAACTACCTCTGTCTTGTTTGTTAGTTCATGAGATGGATTATTAGAGTACCTTGTGGTGATTTAGTTCTACAAAACATAACTGATCTCTACTCTGATTTGAAGGTGATTGCTCACCTTAGTAAGGGGGCTGTGGACAACAGAAAAGTTGAGTTTATGGGATCAAAATTGTGTTGATATGGCTCACCTTTTCCCTGCCCCCAGTGAACGCCATATCACTGCAAGCGTCTCTTCCTGGATTGCAGTACATTTGTAGATTCATTTAAAACAACTTCTATGCTACGTGACTAGGTTCTAAAATGGTTGTAAAATGAAGGTTGCCTATCAGGGCTTGCATATGTAGTGCTGTGCCTGCCAAGTTAACCCTAGGTGAAACTAATTTGGACTAGAAGATGAGTGTTTTCCACGTAACTGGACTATACAATGAGCAAGGCAAAGGTGTAATGGTGCATGGGCACCACAGTCACTGCTAGACGGAAGACCCCACTTGCCATCCAAGAACAGACTGATCACTGTTGAATTGTACCTTCCCTGAAATATGATATATGAGTATTAAATGCATGTAAACATTACAAGGAGTTGTCTTGTATGAGAAGGTGCTAACAATGTCTCTCTCTTCTTTGGCTAGTGAAAAACATGTGCTGGCAAAGTTGGTCTTTTTCAGTTCTGTTTCTCTGTAGCTGGTAGGAGATGCAAGCAATGCAAGACTGCTGAATAATGCTCTTGGCCTCTTAATTTGGCTTGGTGAGTTTTGAGATATGCTAGCACTTTATGTTCAACCCCAGAGACTGTATCAGGGCAGCTATAGTTAAAATCTCTCTTTAAAGAACAGTTGCAGTTTGTTAGCCACCTATGACACTTGTGCTTTTGCCAGGTGGACTATTCTGATTTTAAGTAGATGACATTGGCAACTTGGATGAGCAGGATGGTATGTGATTTTTGCATTGGAGACCTATGGGTGGCCAAAAGCAGGAAACCTAGCCAACCAAATGTTTTGCTTGCCCATGCTCAATACTCCATGCTTTCTTGCCTCCCTCTACACACATCTGCTCCTTATTCTAGCAATGGACTTGCATCATCTCCTTTTTTTGGCACCTGTTTGACCCCTCAGTCACTGTCCCCCTTAACCCTCTGGTCATTTTAACGAGCTAAACCAGAGAAAAACAAATACAACAACAACAAAAAAGGCATAGGATTCTGCCAGTTGCTGCCACCAGTTCTGCTGAGTTGAATTGGCGGCTTTCCGTAAGGGGGCATAAACAGTGAATGGTTACAAAAATAAGTTTGTTCTGTGAATATGGAGAGAGAGAGGAAGTGAAAGTGGAAGGCAGCCAAAGTGATGGGCTGTAAAGAGAGTCTTTTCAGCAGTACTGTGAATAGATAAGAGTGGGAGAAGATGTAATTGTCAAGGGCAGAGAGGAGATGCCGAAGTGATTGAGTTAAGAGGAGGTGAAACCTGCAAGAGAGTTACAGAGAAAGTGTGTCTTGGAGAAGCTTTTTAGTTACCCTTCAAAAATCAGGCATAGCTGGAGTGAAGGACACAAGAGGAGGCTTGAATGCAGATGTGAATGATAGATGATGGTGTCTGTAATACTTGAGAAAAGAGGTGCTGACCTGAGATCAAGATTAGAGTGAAAGAGTAAAAGGGTTGTTGTAACCGTGTTGCACTGCTCATAATAGCCAGACGTTGTCAGAAAGGCAAGCTAAGGACCAGTTTAGGCAGGAGACCACGTTAGATCAGTGGTATGATGGAGCCAACCCTGCAGGGAGAATGTCTGTAAATGTATTCATAGATGAGGATACCCAGAAATGAGATGCAGACGACAAGACTTGGAGTCCATCTTTGTCCCTTTGAAGTCTATGCAAATATTCACAATTACAGGGATCAAGAGAGGACAGAATCTCACTGTGCCAGTGGGTGACATGCGTTTGTACTTGAACTTAAACCAGCAAGTCTCAATAGTCACTTCTTGTTCCTTATGAAATTGTGATTGACCTACTGGTATGGGTGGTATGAACAAAACATTTCTGTTTTTCCACTGTGCCATACTTTTGTGGGATGGACTACGATATGGCAAAAAACAGGAGGGGGGGAGCTTTTGGTCACGTCTCAGCACTGTTATTTTATTACAAATTGCGTGTGTTCCTCTGGTACCGAAGTGTTTCAATTTAAAATCGGCAAAATTTTATTATGCTTGTTGCTTTATTCATTGCATCTAGATTATGTGTTGGTTATTAAATATTGATTTTTATATTGTATTAAACATTTTTATGCTTTTCTTGGCTTTTGGTGTTTATGAAGTATTTTCTTTTGACTGTATTGCTCTACATTATGTTCAGTATTTTAACTTTAAAATGATAAATTTGTAGTGCAGAGCCAATTTTTAGCTTTCTTTAAGTTATAGTACAGAAAAAATACAGAAGAATACAGGCAGAGAAGAATGCTTCTTTTGTGGAGGGGTTGGGTTTTGGTTTGTTTTTGTTGGTTTTGGTTTTTTTGGTATGTATAGTGACAAGTAATGCAAGCATCAGGACACACGCTGCTCACTGAAACAATTCACATTTATTATCCTGGCTTTAAAAAAAAACCAAAAGAAACCTCCAACGTGAAACTCCTAGGACGTTTTCTCCTTCCACGAGGTTTTCATTGTCAGATGAGATATAGTGTGAATTTTAACTTAACTGATACTTCTTAGAAACTTACCTTGCTAATGCCCCTCTTTCCTTTCATTAGCAAACTGCCCCCTTTTAGGTAATGGCATACCAAAAAGTGAATACTTTGTCATATTCACATTTTTGTGAATACGCTAGCAAAGATGACTGAAAAGATGTGAAAACATGAGCATGTAATATTTGCACAAGTTCTAGTTGAATGTGTAAATGCCTTGTCTAGCTTGAAAAAGAGAAGCTAGTGTAAGAGCAAAGTGGAAGACACTTTTCTTTTTTCCCTTTTTCCCCTAGGAACAGGGAGTACAGAACATATTTTAGTACTCTGAAGAGTGAATCATAAAATGCAGCATTATTTCCAGAGTCTAGTTTGATTGCAGCCTCAGTTACTAAGCTCTCAAGTGTTTTGGAAGAAAGTTACTAGGGGGGTTACACATCTGTGGTTGACAATTGCTGAGAAAACTACTGCATGTATATTTTCTAACTTTATTTTATCACATCAGGAGTACATCTGCATCATTAACTCATTCTCAGAGCTGTGTATAGCTGTTTCCTCACAGAGACCCATATATGCTTCCCTGCACTAGGCAATATGCAGACTAATGGATCCCATCGGTGATTGCACGTGGTAGGAGAGAGTAGAGCGATGGGGAGTTACCAGTACAAACCTTTAGATATTAGGCTACTTATAACTGCAAATTCAGGACATGATTTCTCCAGACTTCACTACTGACTTGTGTTGTAGTCCTGTTACTCTTTCTATCTCGTTCTCTTCCATTCAATACAAAATCCACCCTCCCTTCCTTCTTAATTCTTAGTGTCCCATTTTTGCCCTCTGAGATAGTTTAGCCTCATAATTACATCAAATAGTCAGTATGGCTTTACTTTGTTGTACATCTTGTATGTTTTCCTCTTATCCCATAAAATGTGTTGGTCCAAAGAGCAATAGAGCTCGGTATCTTTTCTCCAAAAGCCCTGATTTTATACTCTCTTCTAGTCACTGGCAAGTCCCAAAACACTGTCTTAGTGGCATGTGGTCTTCTGAGCCAAAGGTGGTAGTGTTTCTCAGCTGATACCAGTGATTCTGTATTTCCCCCTGCCCCGCAAATGCCTGTAGCAGCCATAGCATCCTGTGGCAAGGAGTCCCACAGCTTAACACTGTGGTGTTTAATTTGATCCTGACACCCCATAGCTTCATTTGAAGCCCTGTCATGTTTTCACACACACAAAAAACAAGTAGTTGATCTCTATTCTCCTCTTCACATGTCACTTCACTATGGATGCATCTGTCCTGTTTCCTGTGTCATCTCTGGCTGAAAATTTCTGGTCTTCTAAGTCATGTCTAATGCCTTAAGCATCCTATGATCATCTTTATTGTATGTTCTCTAAGATTTTTAAATTTCTGCTATAACCCTTAGGAAATGGAAAACCAGAACCACACATAATGTCTGGAAGTGGCTTATCATGTTGCAAAGAAATGTTCAGCATTCTTTTCTAAATTTCTTTCCTTAACTTCTAACTTTTGAATTACCTTTTAACTCCTATTTAGCATCAAGCTGATGTTTTCATGAAAATATCTGTCAGCCTTAAAACCTTAAGACTGAGTGGTAAATACCTGCTCAGAGACTGTTACTGGTACTCTGTCAGTGCCTACCAGGACAGTTTTCATCGTTTTTCTTGTACCTAACTTCTGCGCAAAGGGATACATTTTCACTTGTATGCTGAAATGGTGAGATTGTAGGAATCGTGCTTCTCAGTTTTCTTTACTGTGCTTTGAGCACTATGCCTTTAGGACATGGACAGCTGATTGGCTCCAAAATGCTACAACTTCATTGCTCAGTATAAAGTAGGATACATCTAACTTTCAGGCTTATCTATTGCACCATTTCACAAAGCCACCCCAGTGAGAGTATTTCTCCATTTCAGACGTGGAGGGATTAAATACAACTTGAATCTGCTTGAAAACTACTGTAATACAGCTAAGTGTTCTTGTAATAGTTACTTCCACTGAAATTAAAGTGCAGATTTGCAGATAAAAATACAAGTTTCAAGTCCTTGAGTTCAGTTCCCTGGGGAGTCACAAAATAACATTTTCTTTGTTAAATCGTAGTAGAAATACAATTCTGATTGTAAATATTTCTATCCTAAAATAGCCATTTCTTGCTAGAGCTTTACATGCCTATTACAGTTTTTCTGTAGAGGGTATTTTTATTGTACAAATAAAGCTATGTTTGACATATCAGTAAGCTTTGTCCAAAATGATGTGATGACTTGTGTTGTCTGTTCATCAGAGGTCTTGCTGAGGACTGATTGTGATGAGAGAAGAGACAAATTGTATGCTTATGTGCACAATTTATATGTTAAATAATTTCAACAGTAATCAGTGACTTACAAGATGTAAAGGAAGAAAGTGAGTTGTTAGCATCTTCTTTTTCTGTAAGTGTGCTCTGAGTGTGTTAAATAGCTTTGCTGTCATTTTCCTAATGAAATCTACTTAAAATATTTTCCTGATAGTTTATGAAACATTTTGATAAATCTTACTTTGCTGAAGAATGAAGTAACAACTAATACAAATAGTAGCATGTGAAATGAATCATCCATTTGATGTTCATTTGATTCCCTAGGGCACCTTTAATGAAAGACTTAAGATTTGTAGAGCTAAAGAGGAAAGGTAAAAGAAATATCATGAAGAAAGATATATCTCTTTCTGTGTGTTTGCTGCTCTCAGCTTGTTTAATATGAGAAGTTTTCATATAATTCTGGTTTTTATCTCAACTTTTCTCTGAATATTTCATAGTTCATGTTTAAGCATGGTGTTGCAGAGGGCAATGTTGTACTTGTCTGTGTGATTGAATAAAAGATGTTAAAACTTGTAAGGATGTGCAGAGAGCTTTGTTTTGATACCAGAGAAAGTATTACTGAGAGAAGTTTGAGATGAGACAATATTTTAATAGGAGATTGGGCAAGAAGGAGAAACCAGGGAAGGACAGGGTGGTCAGTCTAACCTCAGTCCTGGGAAGGAGATGGAACTGCTCATCCTTGAAACCATTTCCAGGCACGTGAAGGACAGCAGCAAATATCGTCTGCCTAGATATCAGTAAAGCTTTCAACACTGTCTCCCACACAGGGAGGGTCCCTCTGAACATCAGGAAGCACATTCTTTTTTTTACTGTGCAGGTGACTGAACACTGCCACAGGTTGCCCAGGGAGGTTGTGGCATCTCCATCCTTGGAGGTACTAAAAAATCCTGTCTGGACACGGTCTTGGGCAACCATCTGAAAGTGGCCCTGCTTGAGCAGAGGGCTCAGACCAGATGACCTCCAGAGGTGCCTTCCAAACTCAACTATTCTCTGATTCTGTAGACTGGGGGCCAGTACATCTGAAATCTGTTATTTGTTGGTCTGTATCTCCTCAGGTCTTTCTCTAAACTGGGGAGTTTGGCTGTTTCCTATGGGTATAGAAACAGTCACTCTGTTTTCAAAATACATTTACATAGCTCTTCTTTCTAGCCAACCTTTCATGAGAATATTGCTGGATTGCATGAAAAGATATGCCAGATATTAAAATGATTATGAATATTTTCTTATTATAAAATGGGAAACTGGAGCAGTAACTGCATTTCTGATACAAAAGGATTTGGCTTTTAGTTTAGCAGTGCCTGGGTGTGTAAAGATATATTTTGATCTCAGTATTGCACGTTACCTTTCTCACTCATGTGCCTGAGTTCTGTGATTCACCGCTAGCGTAATTCTTCATGTACCTTGATGTCGTTTCTTGAAAGATCTCTTCTGAGAGGTTCTTGTCGTCATCCTTCTGTGACTCTCTGTTTATACCATGACCAAACTCTTCCAATCGCCTCTCCACCTTCTTGGACTTACCTTCTTCTGTGGCTTCAGAAATGACCTTTTGTAACAGCTTCTGTCACTTTCAACATCAGAGCTTTTTCCATTTCCTCGCATTTAATTTGATCTTCCTTTCTGCATGACCATTTAAAATTTTATGCACAGTCTCATGCTCACCTCCCCCTAGGAGGTCTTCAGCTTTCATGTTGGCTATATTCCTTTTGAGCTCTTTGCCTCCCTGTTCCTTGAACTCCTTTTATAGTTTATTCTGTATAAGTTATGTGCTCTTCCCTCATTTCCTCATTTGTTTGTCTGGCTTCTGCACTGATGCTGTGGTAACTTGTGATTGTTATCCTCAAATGAGACTCTCTATTTTTGAATGGTTGTTCCTACTGTCCAGCTGGAAACTCTCACTTTTGTCTGAACAAAATTTTGATACCTGATATCAAGAGAGAGGGTTTTTAGAACAAACTTTAAATAAGCTGTTTTTCTATGTCACCTTGTTTTAGGGTTAAACTGTCGAAGTTCTGATAGGGTGGCTGCTGTAGTTCTTTGGCCTACTTTTGTGGTTGAATTGATGATGTGATTAGTAGAGATAAAAGTTTAGCTATAAACTTTTNGTTTTTTTTTTTTTTTTTTTTTTTTTTTTTTTTTTGGAGAGTAGGTTACAAAATAACCTAGCACTCTGAATCCGTAGAATATTTTGTGATTTAATGTAATGGTTGTAGGGCTGTCTTCATTCAGCACTCCTACTGAGTTTAATGGCATTCTTATCCATTAATTTTTAACAGCATATTGTGAGAACATTTAGGGGAAATGCCAGAGACAGTGATATCCACTGTTCTATATATAAGCACTAACAGTGTCTTGGAAAAAGGTGTTATTTTCAGAAGCAGCGTTGTAAGATCACATATCCAAAAATAATTAATGATTAGTTTCATTTTGGAGCTCTCCATTGTGTCCTTGAAGTCATAGAATTTGCTTGTTGGTGTTTTAGTTGTTACTGGTATAGTCTTAAAAATATTTATTAATCTCAAGTACATGATTCTATCCCTCACCCCCCCAGTTATTTGTATTCAAATGGTATAAGTTCTTGTCACCAGTGCAATTGGTCAGAAGTCTGCTCAGTGCACCAGAGGAATACTAAGCGTGCAGCCTATGACTTGAAATATGAAATAGCTTTCGTGTTCTGTGGATGTTGACACTTGTGTATTAATGAAGATCTGTTCATAATTTCATGAAACTGTTGAATCTCTTCATGGTTTCAGGAATATCTTGTGAACTGAAATGGAAATTGTCGTGGTAGCTTCAGTTGTTATATAAAGTGATCGGCACATGTGGGGGCTATTTGCTCTCTGTTTTCTTGCCCATGCCAAGGAAGGATGAAGAAAACATGAAAAAGACATTAAGCAACTGTGACTCTTCACAGCTACCTGTTGTTGCCTCTCCAGTTAAGAAGAGAAAGCATCCCTTTCCCTGGAGAACAGGAGAAAATTTAAAGACATTTTTGTTTAGATTAGATTTTACTTACTTTGGAAACGGAAGGACAGATAGTGTAATAGAGACTGATCTTCTCCCCCCTTCATCTCTTGCTTTTTCCATCCTGTTCACTGCTGGTATAGCATGGAAAGGTTTCCTGTTGCCTGTCAATATAAAGCTTTTTGAAATCGGAGGTGAAGAAGCCTTTTCCAGGCCTGGTATAAAGAGAAGGAACCTAATTTAGTAGAAGAAATCTAATAAATTGCATGGCCAGGCAGACCACATCTAATTGTGAATCTCCATGCTCTCCCAAAATTTGGGGTTAGGATAAATGCTAGGATTAATAGAAAGATCTTTCCCTGTAGATCACAGGAAAGGATGTCCACATGAGGCTTCCTACATTCTTGGTAACCTGTACCTGATATTTCTCAAGTTCTCATCTTCGCTTTCTAAAAAGCTACTGTGTTCATTAATAAGCAATATGGAAGACACATACAAAATGAAAAAACTATGCATACATCAGACTTGATTATGACATGTTTAGCCTTTTTTCTTTCCTTTTTTTTTTTTTTAATTTTTTTTCCTCATATTGGATTACTTTATGGCTATTGGGGGGTGGGATTGATTTTTAATGTCGGGGTGACTTATCACAGGTCGTGATTTAGGAGTGGTTTTGTCCCTTTCCTTTTCTGAAAATTTTACATTTATAGGGATATTTAGATTATTTGACTGTTTTAGCAGCTCAAACAAAAGCCGTACAATGAAGACAAAAATAATGTGAACTTAGGAATAATCAGCCATATTTCCTATTAAGCTATTGGTATTTACACTCCATTGGTGCTTTTTGATGAGACTTGGAGTTCCATATTCAAGTTAATAAGCTAAGATGATGATTAAAGCATACTGATAAAGGGAATAAGGCTAGAAAATTTTTTAAAAGGTGTTTGTAGGTAATTGAGTTTACTTGCCTCTTATTGCTCTTAACTGTAATCAGTCATGTTTTGTGTAATGAATTCTAGTACTACAAAATAAGATACCACTGCAAAGATAAATATTCTTAGTATTTAGTATGACTTCTCCCTGTAGTGAAGGAGAATCTGTCGTTTTCCTTAAGTGCTGCTGTGTTCATGTTTTTTTTTTTTTTAAATTAAGTAGTGCCTCTGACCTTCTGCTTTTTTAGATGCCATAGGTTAACTAAGATTATTTCAGAGTTACATTTCAGAAGGTAATACTGAACATAAGCATTTTAACATAAGTCATTAAAATTTATTCTCAAACTGCATTAACAGCAACTCATAGTATATTCTTAATAGGTGTCTGAATGCTCTGCAATCAATGTGTTTTAAAATTCTCATAACAGAAGTAACATAGTGCCTTCAGAAGATGAAAACATTCTGTGCTTCGAGGCATGCTGTGATAGAAACAGGTAAATTAACGTGGTAGGTGGGTGATTTTAAAAGCAGAACCTGTTTCCTGGACATATGACTGACAAGAGACCTGATATAGGGCCTTTATACTCTTCAAGCTTTGAATTCACCAGTCAATGTGAAGAGAAAAATTAAATTTTCACAGGACTCCTACCTGACATCGCAGATAAACATAGTTTTGTACTGGGGTCTTACCATGGAGCTATCTAAGTTGATAGATTTAGAGCTAGTCATTATGCTTTTACAGCAGGTGGTGGAGAAAAATAAAAGCATGCTGTTGAATGAAAGGAGCAGATTGTTCCAACTGATCGTTTGAGCTGGATGAGAAAAGAATGTTTCCTTCCTGGTATGACACCTTCATGCATATGAGCCCCAAAGAAACCACTGGTAACTGAGCCCAGTGTAAGGGAAAAGTTGTGATGATGGAAGTTTGTTGTATGCCTGTAGTACAACTTTTCTCTCATTCTAGAATATTTTTTTCTCCTGTCCTGGTCATCTCCTTGTTCTTAGTGGATGAATTTCTGGGCTTATAACCAGCTCCTTAAAATTGAGGAGTGTGAAGTTTAAGATGTTACAGTGTATTTTGCATTTTGCTTAACACCAGAAGTAGTTGGATGCAAGAACAGACCTCAGAAATAAACTGCAAAGTTGTATTCTGTTGACTGTCGTTCTATACATGCCATTCTATGGCTGAAAAAAATCCTTTGCAATGCTGATAGGTTATGGAAATAGGTAATGAGGAACACTTCCAAAATCAGTTTGTTACAGAAACCTAATCAGGTACTCCCATTTCCCTTCTCTCTACCCCTGCCCCAAATCCAGAAGATGCACTGTTCTTTCATTGCTTTCCTTTATTAGTTTCTGAAACTTAGTGCCAGATTTTGGCGAGAATGTACTTGGGAGTCCTAGCGGATAGATATTGTTATTGTAGGAGACTTAAAAATAAATGCGTCGTTCCTGTTGTTGCATATAATTTGTTAAACTAATTTTTTTCTTTATTTTTAATTCTGTAGAAAGTGTAAGACAAAGAAACATATTCTTTGTTGGATTTAAAAAAGTGAATGACAACCATCCCCTTCTCTTACCCCTGATCTAAAGGTCGTCTTTTTTTTGTAAAGATGGTATAAAGCATAGCTAGAAATGTGTGCGATTTTTCATCATCTAGTTTTACCAATAGGTATTTAATTTATCACAATTTAGTATTTTTTAATGTTTTGAATTGTTTTTTTTTTACTGTTGCTTTTCTGAGCATATTTTAAAGGGTACTGGAGTTGTTAAGGTCTAACTAAATATGAAAACTGACATACAGAATTTTTAGGTGATATGTGGGAGTGGTTTCTTTTATCTAGAAGTCAGTAGATGTCCGGTATATTATCCATATAATGCCATTCATAATAAATGTTATGGGTATCTTAAATTTCATGTAATATTGGTATACAACCGACTGTTTCTGTTCAACATAGTAAAAGTGACATGATCACTAGGAAGTGTAGTGAGAACACTGGAATTGTTAAATAAAGATCATTAGTTCAAAAACCTGAATCAGTTTTCCTTCCTGTCCTGAGCTGATAGCTGGAAGGCCACCGTAAAGTTGTAGCGGACATCCATTTATCAGTGGGAGTTACTGACACGTGCTTCTTTTAGTCGTAAGCTTATTTATATTTTAAACTGGTAGGGAAAAATCTGTTCAGCTTTTCTTTCCTGGGTTGGTATGATAGGATGTGGGATAAATCAAAATCACAGAGTAGTGACAGTACTGAGTGTTGCTCTTAAGGAAATATCATGGTAACATTTTAAAAAACTGTAATTTGTCTTTAAATTCAAGCATCTTTAAATAAAATCTTTTTACAGGTGATGTGTAAACCTTGTTATAAGATCTTTATTAAATTTAGATTAATCTTTGGGAATTTAAGATTAATTTTTAAGATTAAATTTCAGTTAATCTTAATGACCGTGTTATTTAGTGGAGCTTTAATTTCTTTGAGTGTTCAGTGTGGGATATTCATATATTTCTTTTTATAATGAACATTTAAGATTCCTTATCTCTTATAAATACAAATGGACATGTAGACAGGACATTTTTATGAGGCTAACCATGATTTATCACTTGTCTTTTAGAAGGATGTTGAAGAGGACTGTGTGAGAGTTCTAGGTGTGTTTAAGCTGAAGTTAATAACTTAGTGAAGCTTATGGGAAAAGATAATGGAAACAGTGAGTTGGTGATTTGCTTGGTTTCTGTGGAATGTAAATATTTCCCAGATACTTCCTCAGCAACTGAATGAATTGGATTGACCCAAAGAACAGTCAGCAGTTTGGCAAAATAACCATCCAGACTTAAGATTCCTTCTGTCTTCCTAGCTTACAATTCCCGTTGTCAATAGGGTGTTTGTTTCAGATGGGCTACCTGATTTTTCTTTTTGTGAAATTGATTGTTGATGCCTCCTTGTTGGCTGCTGCCACCACCGGAGAGGCAGCAAGCCATGGCTCTGGTTGGGGCTGCCCCTCAGCAGAGCATGAGGGCCAGTCCAGCTCTTCTAGGCCACATCCTGATGGCAGTATCATTTGCAGAGAGGAGATGCTGGCTGCCATGCATGCCAGTCCCCATTGCCACATCAGGTTGTTGAGGTCAGACCAGTCCGGTGTATTGCTTTGATCCCTCCTGCTCCCTTTTTCTGAAGCATGATATTAGAAATCAAAGGTAAACATGGATTTAGGTACTGCAAGGTCCAAGAGCATTTGAATGTCAGTGCTGTGTGCTTCCAGCTGGGAGACTGAGCAGAGGTGCACAAATCACTCTGTGTGGCATGGCTTGTGTGTTGGTAGGTGTGCACAAATTCCAGTGGCAGCGTAGTACTGAACATAAATTGCAGGTTATACTTCAGCTGTAGCTAAAGGAATGTGGTGATGATACATAAGGGGACAGTGGTTGGTACTGAAGCATCTTTTTATTGAGTTGTAGAGGAGGTTTCAAATGCCTGAGCTGGAGATTTCTAACTTGTCATTGGTAGGATATTAGCAGGTTCTTGGAAAAATGTTGGACAGCAAATACAAATATGTATTTGAGTTCAGCTGCTGAATCTCACTGGAAGGTACTAAACCTTCATCAAGGCCATCCACCTTCTTCCCTGAACAGCACTGTCACATTATTGTGGAGAGTGGCACAGTAGCTGAGTTAGGGTATTAACAAGTCCTGACCTACGGTGTATTTCTGTCAGATGTGGTTTTATGTTTGAGTGGTTAAAGATTGATTTAAAATGTATATAGTTTTGAACAAATGACTGGAAACAGATTACTGCAGGTTTCACCCACTCATTGTCTCTTCTTGTGTTTTCCACACAGCATGTTACCCTAGGTTTGTCTCTTAGTACCCAGAGTTACTGAAATAGCATACGGGCAGTTGACTGTTAAAACAGAGAAGGGGAGATCCAAATTTGCTCATGCTTTAAGTCATGAGGAGTAGTCTGCAGGGGGTTTAAAATGCTTAGTCTGTCTCATTGTGTTGTGCTGGATAAATCACTACAGCATTGGCTTTTACTTTAGTTGCCTTGAAATATCACGATCTGTTGGTAAGCGGAGGAGGTGTGCTCCATGAGAGAAAGCCATTGGTTTATGCAGTTGGTATAGGGCAGATTTGGTAGTGGCTTGATAATTCCTCCAGTTAAACTTTGTTCCTGTGTATGCGATAAACGGACATTTGCTTGTTCTGTGGATGCAGCAGTGGTGTGCTATGCACAAGGAGGTTTGGATTGCTTGTTGTGTATTAACAGGCACGTTGTTACTGCTAATCAGAACCCTATAACTAAAATTAATAGTGGGCACAAAGACGTGCAATTAAGGACATTCATCTTCCAAATGAGTCTATAAGATTCATTGGTAGTTTAAATTTATATACTGAGGGCACTTAAACCATTAAAAAGGGTAATGGGTGCCCTGCAGGCATGTGCTTCAAAGCTGTATGTCATTTTGGTCCTGGGACAGCAGACAGTGATAACTTCCCTTTAAGGGAAACTGCTATTCATTTATCAATTAAATGTCGAAGGAAATGTACATTTTTGCTGTAGAGTGATCATAGCAGTGTATTGTAAGTTAAATCAAAGACCAAGATTTATGTTCTAAGCCTTTCTGGCTTTGTCATGATAGATGTTAATTAGAAAAGTCTCTTGGTGGTAATAGGGCATTGGAGTTGGGACTTTTAAAGGCATAAATGTTTCTTTGTCGCACAAGTATTGATCTTCGTGTGCCTTGCAGTCTTTGACAGTAACTCTGGTGTAGTAACCCCCTTAGTACAGAGTATGTAATGTTGGAGCTTTTTTGTTGTTGTTGCTGTGATAATGTTGTCACAGGGTAACATGTGAGAACGTTTGCTAACATGGAGCTGAATACTAAGTTTTAAGGTTTTATGGTAAAAGGATTTAGCAGTGGAGGTGTTTTTCTCCCCTGGTGTTATCCTTGCCAGCCAAAGCACTGGTTAACCAAAGTGGTCCTAGGAGTGCCCTGGAATGAGTATCTGGCAGTGGTTTTTAGTGAAGTAGAATTAGTGAAAACTTAGGTTGTTTTGTCAGTTATTCAAAATTACTGTTGTGGTTTAATCCCAGCTGGCAACTAAGCACCATGCTTGCTCTCTCTCCCCTGTTGAGATGGGGGGACAATCAGAAGAGTAAAAGTGAGAAAACTCCTGGGCTGAGATAAAGACAGTTTAATAAGTAACGCAGAAGCCATGCATGCAGGCAAAGCAAAGCAAAAGAATGAATTCATTCATTCCTTCCCATCGGCAGGCAGGTGTTCAGCCATCTCCAGGAAAGCAGGGCTTCATCATGCATAACGGTTATTTGGGAAGACAAATGCCATCACTCAATGTCCTCTCCCCTTCCTCCTCCTTCCCCCAATTTATATACTGAGCATGATGTCATATGCTGTGGAATATCCCTTTGGTCATTTGGGGTCAGCTGTCCCAGCTGTGACCTCTCCCAGCTTCTTGTGCAGCCCCAGCCTGCTCGCTGGTGGGGTGGGATGACAACTAGAAAAGGCCTTGACTCTGCAAGAACTGCTCAGCAGTAATTAAAGCATCCCTGTGTTATCAACACTGTTTCCAGCACAAATCCAAGAAACAGCTCCATACTAGCTACTATGGAGAAAATTAACTATCCCAGCCAAAACCAGCACAATGACAAATACTTACGCAGAACTGTGGGAATTATTTGAATTGTCTCTTACTGAAGATGGAACCCAAGCTCTGTTTGGGACACAGTCTAGATTTTCTGATGAAGTTTGGTAAAAGGGGCTTCCCCAAATATGAGCACTGTTTTTTGCAAACTCTCTGCCTGTTATGTGACATTTGAATACTCATTTTGGGTAAGTAAAAAAAAAAAATTATCCTCAATTTGGTGACATACACGCCTATTTCTCCTTTCCTTATTCCCTGGCCAGTCCTAGTTCCAGGCCGTATACGGCTCATACAGAGGGCAGAAATGAGTACAAACTGTGGTTTTTCATGATCCTTGTTCTCCGCCTTTCCCACCTCCAGCCTGTTCTCCTTCAGGGTGTACTGTGGGCTGGTGAGAGCCTGGCAGGCATGGGAGGGTGTTTGCTGTTGATGGTGGTGACTCATCTGTATGGTGGCACTAGAATTTACCATAAATAAAGATTTTTTGTTTGTTCTTGGGACCCGCAGTGCTTGTCCCATATTTTGTATTCAAAAAGTCAAACAATGAAGTCATCACAAGTGCTTCAGTTATTCTAGAGGTTTCCTCTTAACAAGAGGAGTTTTTGTTGTAAAGACAGTTTTTTTTATTGGATCAATACGTCTTAACTACTGAGGACAGGGAGGAGACAGTGCAAGAAACATCTCACCTGACTTCCAGGAGTTGTTTAAAATCTAATTCTTGGGTTCTTATATAACTTCTTTTCTGGATTAAAAAATACTGCCTAAATAAAGATGAATGCACTGTATTTTCTTTTTCACTCTCTCCTGGTCATGCCTTTTATTTTTGAGCAGGAAGACCAAACTCAAGGACTGTGTACCATGAACAGAGAGAACTGATACATCTGTATTTTCTTGCAGTTACGCTCTACTTTTTCTTTGACCAAGCTCTTTTGATTCTTTTACTTCTTCTGTCTCAAACCTTGATCTCTTCCTATGATCATTACGTTTTCTTCTCTTTTTCCTAGCCTACTCAATTGCCTTGAGTGAAGAATGTGATAAAAAACTTGCTGAATGAGAAAGGGCTGACATTACTGTGTTACACAGATATTTTTGGGTTCCCCCCACCCATGTTTTACATTTCTCTCCCCCTTCTTCGTCCCTGTCACTTCTTCTCACAACTTCTTTTGTAAGGTTTTCACAGCTGTTGTTTGTGTGACCCTGAAAGAGCACCTTTAATTTGTGTTGTACTATGCTAGATTGATTTAATAAAGCAAGATTATCCAGTTCATTCTGCAGGAATTATTTAATTTCTCAGTGATTTTAATTATTTTGTTTGGCTGTTTTTGTTTTGGGCACACTATTTATCCTTGTTGTTGGTGTTTGGACTACTTACGGTTTCAGTGCATTGGAGTTGTTGATTTAGCATTGGAGTTGTTGATTTACACCTTTAGTTTTTGAGCCTTGTTCATTATTTTCTGTTTCCCCCTTGTTTTGGATAGCCCATTGCTTTTTGTCACGCAGACCCTGGGCCAGGTTTCACTCCGGCTCAGTGACTCAGTCTGTGGTGATCTGCTCTGACAGAAGGTGCTCTTGGGGGAAATTGGTTGTGTGAAGCAGAGACGTTTTAAAAAGAGAGAGGAACGCTGATGGATGAGCTGCTTGTGGGTTTTAGCTTCGCGCAGGCAAGCCTGTGAACGGTGCCACACGCTGTGGGGGCTCCCTAGTTGTGGTGTGCCCAGGAGGAACACCTCCACATGACTCTTGGAAAATCTCTGCTTTTAAATAAACTAATAACAAGTTTCTTCCCTAGGGGGCTGTACGTTTGATGATGGTCCTGGACCCTGTGACTACCACCAAGACCTGTACGATGACTTTGACTGGGTACACGTCAGTGCTCAAGAGCCTCACTATTTGCCGCCTGAGATGCCTCAAGGTGAGACTATCCCCCCACCCCCCTCCACCCCCCAAAATACTGAAGGGATAAGAAACTCGGAGCCTTACTCAATATGCCTCAAGGCCACACTCTGTCATCTCCACTATAAAATTGATAATGGAGGTAATAAAAAGAAAAAAAATAAATATAACAATCTTAGTAATTGAGAAACCTTCTTAGATCAAATGCCCCTTTAAAGTTGGGGGGGATAGGGAAGGGAGAAAGGAGGTCATAACTTCTTCTTTATCCTGCGTGGAATTCCTGTTGACTTGCAGTGAAATTCTCTGTCTTAAATGACAGCTCCTGTATCGATTGAATTATTCAGGTATGCATTAGAACAAATGGTGGGAAAAAAAGGATACATGCAAAAACCCATACACTGATTCCTTCTCTCCCCTCCCCCCAACCACTCATCATCTGAAGGTAATCAGAAAATCTTTTGATTTATGGAAATATTGCCATTGTTAATTACTATTTAGGACAGGTAATGAATAACTGAAGAGGTACAGCCTACATGACCTTGCCTGCTCACCTCTGATGAACAGCTTAATCGGCGCTTCCCAGACAGCATGATATGCTGAGAAAATGAAAGCATTTGAAATTCAGCTACATTTTCCAATTAATAGTACATTAAGTAATTAATCATGCAGAGGAGGAAAAAAGGTCATGGCTATTTTATTTGTATCTAAAAGGTTTTGTGAAGTGAGGTACGTGTCGATAGGTAGTGGGAAATGTTGCCACACAGAAGTAACCTAACCTCTGTACCATTCCCTTCCCTGCTTTTTATGTAGAGTTGTGCATTATTTATGGTGGTTAGTATATGTAATTTTACTTCTTAAGTTCTAACTACCTGGGTTCCCCCTGCTTTGGAGTCACTGATATGAGCAGCTATTACTACGCCCCATATCTTACAAAATAGGTTAATTAAGCAACAATTTATTTAATGGACTGCTTGGTGCTTCAAGTTTGCATATGGAATAGTAAATGTAAGCCCCGAAGCATCAGCATTCGTGATGCTTATGGACTTATATTATAGAACCACAGAATGGTTAAGGTTGGAAAAGACCTCTAAGATCATCAAGTCCAGCTGTCATCCCAACACCACCACACCTGCTAAACCATGTCCCAAAGTGCCACATCTACACATTTTTTGAATACCTCCAGGGATGGTGACTCCACCACTTCCCTGAGCAGCTTGATCCAGTGCCTGACCACTCTTTCAGTAAAGAAATTTTTCCCAATATCCAATCTAAACCTCCCTGGTGCAGCTTTAAGCCATTTCCTCATGTCCTGTTGCTAGTAACTTGGGAGAAGAGGCCAACCCCCACCTCACTACAACCTCCTTTCAGGTAGTTGCAGAGAGCGATAAGGTCTCCCCTCAGCCTCCTCTTCTCCAGCCTAAACAACCCCAGTTCCCTCAGCTGTTCCTCATAAGACTTGTTCTCCAGACCCTTCCCCAGCTTCGTTGCCCTTCTCTGGACACACTCCAGCACCTCAATGTCCTTCTTGTACTGAGGGGCCCAAAACTGAACACAGTATTCGAGGTGTGGCCTCACCAGTGCCGAGCACAGGGGCACGATCACTTCCCTGCTCCTGCTGGCCACACTATTGCTGATACAAGCCAGGATGCTGTTGGCCTTCTTGGCCACCTGGGCACACTGATGGCTCATGTTCAGCTGGCTGTCAACCAGCACCCCCAGGTCCTTCTCTGCCGGGCATCTTTCCAGCCACCCTTCCCCAAGCCTGTAGCGTTGCATGGGGTTGTTGTGACCCAAGTGCAGGACCCAGCACTTGGCCTTGTTGAACTTCATACAGTCGGCCTCAGCCCATTGATCCAGCCTGTCCCGATCCCTCTGCAGAGCCTTCCTACCCTGAAGCAGATCGACACTCCCGCCCAATTTGGTGTCATCTGCAAACTTACTGAGGGTGCACTCGATCCCCTCATCCAGGTCATTGATAAAGATAGTAAACAAGACTGGCCCCAACACCAAGCCCTGGGGAACACCGCTTGTGACCAGCCACCAACTGGATTTAGCTCCATTCAAGACAACTCTCTGGGCTCAGCCATCCAGCCAGTTTCTCATCCAGCAAAGAGTACACCTGTCTAGGCCATGAGCTGCCAGCTTCTCTAGGAGGATGCTGTGGGAGACAGTGTCAAAGGCTTTGTGAAGCTCAGGTAGACAACATCCACAGCCTCTCCCTCATCCCCTAGGTGGGTCACCTGGTCATAGAAGGAGGTCAGGTTGGTCAGGCAGGACCTGCCTTTCATGAAGCCATGCTGGCTGGGCCTGATCCCCTGGCTGTCCTGCATAATTGTTGTATTAAGAAATTCAAAATAATATCTCCCCTAGGAAGGCAGAAACTAGTTTTCAGTTTGTGTTTTGCAGAGTCTACATGGTTTGTTAAAATGATGAAGGTATTTTAATTTTGGTGGAAGTAGTATTTTGTAAAAAAATTTGGTATTCTCAGACTTCAGAAATGCCTTTTATAGGAAGAAAGAAATTTGAGGAATTGTCATTTAGATTCATTCAAAATACAAGACAGCTTCTTCTTGCTTCTCCCAAATAACATACCTGTCATCCTTAGGCAGTTTTCAGAGTTAAATGACACAGTGCTCTCTGACTTTGGCACCTGACTTCTGTTCAGTTCTGCTACAGACCCTTTTCCTCCAACTGTAGCATGTGGACTCTTCTGGAGGAATCTTTTTTTCGCATCTGTGTGTGAAATTGTGGCTGTTCAGTAAAATCTAGCAGAACAAAGGAATGTTTCAGAGATAGTCCAAATCAGATACAGAAGCAGCTCTAATTATTATTTTTTTCTTCCTTTGGTTAGAATTCTACACTTGTTGGACCACTGTTTAAAAGTTTGATGTTTGGTAACTGAGATCCAGACTAAAAGTGAGCAGTTTCATCTGATGAGCTAAAGAAGTTCCCAGTCTTCACATTCTTAAGATCTATGCTGTATCTAAATACCTAAACTGTTTTGTGTTTGATATAGCATGATTTTAAATTAAATCTAAGAACGTAACACAGTTCTAAAATGAGTGCTGAATTCCTCCAGTGGGTCTGCGGGATGTGGAGCAGTAAGAGGTTCAAGCAAAAGCAGAAGGGAAATAATTGTGTGCAATCACCTTGCATGCAATTTTTTTAACATTGGTGACCCTGCCTGATTACTGTTGAAACTGTAGGTTAGAAAGCAGTCCCACTGCTCGTGAAGAAGTTACCCAAGTAGAATAAGATGTGGTAATGAAGGTATAGGTAAAATTAAGCTACTGGTGTTTTCGCTTTGAAAAATGCTGGGTTTTCTAACCTGTAGAAGCCAGGGATCTCCTAGTTACCACAGTCAGCCCACTTCTTGTTCAGTCAAAGAACTAGAGGAGAGAAGAGTTGCCCAGAAAAGCTGAGCAGTGCAGATATTGAAATGCTAGGGACTGTTTTCTCTCAATTTCTTACTCTTAGGCTCTATAATCCTTCAGCTAGGTGCAAAGCTCCTTAATGCATGTGTTGATGTCTTCTTTGGAGTTCTTGTCTCTTTCATCTCTCTGGAATCCAGTACAATGTCCTGTCCTTGGTCTTAGTAAGGGAAATATATATTTCAATACAGCTGTGTCTCAGAAGAAGCACTGTTTTACCAGTATGTTGAAAAGATAATACCCTCACGCTGAATATGTGGCTTTCAGGGCTCTAACTTTACCAGATTCACCCAGAATCATTGTAGTCATAAAGCATTATATTCAGTTTTCAAAGGTCAATTTTTAGTCTTCAGTAGCTTCAGAAAGTCAGCTTTAAAAAAAAAAGACAGAAAAGGAGATGTTAAAACCAGGAAAAGTTGATAGCGTTCATGTTTTGCTTTCAATTCAAGGGAAGGGTTTAACTCAATGTTGTGCTTTGGAGGAGTCGTCATCTTGGGAAATTTCAGACCTAATGGCATGTGCTTTGAAGTGCTATGAAAATGTGAAAACTTGTCCTAGTGGAAAGCATTTTGCAGGTATAGCAACAGTAAATGCTATTGGCAAGGCAAGAGTAATTACCTCTCAGTAATTAATGCAACTTCAGAATTTTTTTATACTGACCCACATTGTATTTCTCAAATTATGAGCAGAGGCAAAAACCACTTACCTTCTGTTATGGGAAAAATAAATGCAGTAGCTAATGATTAATTTTGTAATGAAGTGAATACTTAGAGCAAGCGCTTGTGTACAGCTTTAAATACCAACTTGTAAATTGTTTGAACTGCAGCTTACCTGGTAAAACCTTTGGATTACTTATTAAAACTTTGGAAAACACTGCATGTCCAACATTAGGTTTCTAAGAACATATAAAGATGACTGTGCTGGGTCAAGCTGAAGGTCTGCTGGTTTTGAGAGTAGCCATTAGGAGTTGCTTAGGGAAGATGCAAAGGTAGGACAAATGAGTGGTGATCATGCCCTGAACGCTCTCCCAGTTTCCAGCTGTTTGGCATTTAGGAATTTCCTTAACTAGAAAGGGTCTTTATTTGTCGTGTTCTCTATGTATTCATGTTTTTGCCCTGTCAGCTTTGTCTTACTGTCTGTGGGCTCCTTGAACCCTTCTAGTATCTGCTATGCCCTATAACAGAGTGCCAGCTTTTGTTACAAATCATGGGAAGATGTGGCTCTTCTTACTTGTTTTGAACTTGCACGAGTCCTGTTTTGATACATATTGGCCTCTTCTACAGGAATTGAGTAAAGCTGATTCTTAATCACCCTCTCCAACCCATTCAGTTTTTTTAAATACCTTTTAAGTAAAATACACACCCTTCTCCTGATGTCATTCTGGGTTGAATGGTCCAAGACTGTTCAGTTGTTCCTTATATAGAAAGGGTTCCATGACTGTGGATTTGAATTTTGTGTGAGGCAGGCTTGGTAACCAAGTGTTATATTTTTGTAGACATGGTGACAAAAATGAAGTCAAAGTATTTACCTGATGGTCTTTGTACCTCTGGAGAAAGACATCTATATGTTGAAGCAAACCCTTTAGAGCATGCATTATGTTTTCAGGTGAATGATTTTTATGCATTATGCTATAGAAGACAGAAATTAGAGAATGCTATTAAGATGAAATCCAATTTTGGCTATGGATTTTTCCCAGTTATTTTAGAAGACTATTCACTGTGTGTGGATAACTTCATTTTCCAGAAGACTTAAAGTAAACAATAATGCTTTCTTATATCACTAGGGATGTGCAGAGGGGTGGTTTTATCCATATTAATAATACATTTACTGATGTTTTTACCCTTAGATAGAGAAGATAGTTTATTTACCCTGTTTGGTTTGCTTGTTAAAAGCAGCATTATTCTGAGGCTATGCAGGGTCAGGGCATGAGAGCCTGTAATGGGCTGCGTGACGGGGAGCCACTTAATGAAGGGCTTTTTTAATGTAAGAGCTATTACACTCCTGGATACAAATGCAATTTGAAGAATGCCTAAATTATAGTGGACAATAGTGACGTGCTGAGATGGACATCTTGCTTCCGATCTCTCAGATGGATAATATGCCTGGATTGGATGTGTGCTAGTTTTTTTTAATTGGTTTTCTAGAAATCTGGGGAAAACAAATTAACAGTGGTAGTGGGGGAAGTCCTTAGTTGCACTTGTCATCTAGCATGACTGAAGGAGAGCAGATGAAATCTCTAAAGATGTTCCGTAGTATTAGAGTGTGTTATACAAATGCAAACTTTACTTTTTACAGTGAAGAGTATTGCAGAAATCAATTTTTTAATTTGCAGAAATTACATAAGACCTTACATGTTGTTAAGTAAAACATTACATACTCTGGTTTAGGCTGATGTTTTGGGGTCCCTGGTGGAAGACTGCACAGTTATTTCAGAATGGAGAGCATACACGGTGAAAGGCAATGGAGATGGGAGGAAGTGTGTTGACAAGTAATCTTAGGCCACACTTTCATGGTAATTTCTTTTATATGGGTTTTGGGCAGAATATCTCTGGCTGCTGATTCCTGTGTCCCATCATTCCCAGTGGCATTCTCATGTTGCTGCCTTCTCCCAGTTGCTGTCATGTGCACGTGGTTGTGAACGGGTGTGAATTGAAAATAACAACCTGGGGGAAAAAAAAAGTATGCAGCATGGGTCAGTTCGATAACTCAGTTCATTGTGCAGCTGTAAAAAGAGTTGTTACTGTGGTGCAGCTGATGAAGACCATGGGAGCTGGTGGCGTGGATGGATACAGGGGTTGTCTAAACCTCTGGGATACCTGAAATAAATATGAAAATTACACCCTTAGATTTGCGTGCAACTTTATTTTTCCTGTACAAATAGTGTTGAGTATTTGTTGTGATCTGGAGGGTCAGTTGTGTGCTATTTAAGTTCTGCCTTGTACAGAAAGGAAATAGCTTTTGTGTCACCTGCATGACCCAAAATGAATTTCAGCAGAGGACCAACATAAGTGTTTATAAAGTGTTCCCAGCACAAATCCAAAACACAGCCCCACGCTATACACTGTGAAGAAAATTAACTTTATTCCAACCAAAACCAGTACAATGAGAGAGAGGAGCCAGAAGGTAATGAAATTTGTGTTCTAATATAGCTTTCATATGAATTTGGCTCAGGAAGGAAAGCTGTAATGTAGAAGTCACATAGATGAGACTTTTGGCCTTTCACTTAACTTAAACCTGAATTTTTCTCCTGTAGAAATGAAACCACCAACCCATGAATAAATTTCAGTTATGTAGATGTGTATGGGTACAGTCAGACAAAAGTTAACTGGGAAGCAGCATCTGGTGAGAGCTGGGTGTTTCCTGAGGTGTTGGAAAGACGAGAGCTCGGTGAGCAGCAGAACTCTCTCTACATCTTGGGTTACTGTGCTCCTCCACAGAGATGCTGATCCACACAGGATGCACCAATTTGCGGTTTTGCACTACAGAAGTGTGAAGTTCAAACAGAATGCTTTCTGGGTCTCTTTGTTTTAATAGACAGGCTAACAAAGTTTACCAGTCTGCTGAGCAGTTGAGAACTGACTTTTCAAGGTTTTGCTGCTGTATGGCTCACGTTGCCAGTATAAAGCTAATAGATCAGAGAAACTACACAGGGAGTTTATTGACTAGTCCATGGATTGGCAAATGCAATTCAGGAAGGTAGTGGTTTTAAAGTTTGATCATTGAAAGCTTATCTGGGTCATTACATTATGAAATAAATAGTAAAAGCATGGAAATGTGTTTGGGGCTGTTAAGAAATTCTGGTTGTTTCCCCTCCTTTTACATGTCTTTATGTGATGGCGTAGATATGTTTTGTTTAAGGTGACTGAATTTTTTTTCTTCCTTACGTATTTCAGTCTTCATGCACTCCTTGGCCCCAACAGTTGACTGAAACTTGTTTCCTGTTTAACTTGTCAATATACTACAGAGCTGAATTTATTTGAAGTACTTCCTTGATCAGAAAAACATATTTTACTGCTTTTCTTACTCAGTAAGCCTTGTGGTTGGTTTCTTGTCTGTATTATTTGTTAGTAGCATCTTTAACAGAAAGAAGCCTACCTTGTTAGTGCAGTGCAATTAACGTCTACCTAAAGAACACCTATAAACATCCTGATTCTATTTGCCTTGCTCAGTACAGTGCATTAATCAATCTATTGACTAATTCCAAGGGTTCCCTGTTGCTCTCAAGCACGCTTCACTTGAAGAGAGGAGGGGTGCAGGGAAGGCTTGATAGATAATGCACAGTGTAGCAGTGCTTTTGTACATTTAGATAAATCATTTTTTATCCGGAAATTCAGGCATGGGATTAGGAAAATTAAGGTTTTTGTAGTAATAGAAATGACTTCTACATATGAATAACAGCTATGTGTTGGTTGTTCATTCATCGACACAGATGGATTTATTTTGTTTCCTTTGGGTAGTGAAAGACAGAACATTTGAAAAAAGATTACTTGCTGTATTTGCACAAAATATACTTCACCTTCAAGGCCAGCTGCTATATCTGTTTATGTAGAGTGATATTTTGTTGTTTGTGCTTTTTTTTCTTCAAAGTTACAGTACTACTTTGTTCAACCATAGCTCTTCCATGCAATATGGATTTCCAAAAAGCTCATTTGTTCTTGAATAACTTAACTTTTTACTTGCTTGTATGTGTCAAATGAGTGTATTTTACTGGTATCAGTTAAGTTTTAGAAAATCTGTTAGATTGTTATTTTGAGTATAGCATAACCAAACTCCAGTGAAAGCTGGAGTGAAAATGCTGCCTTCTGAGAAACTGTTCTTTCTCTTTCTTTGTTTTGTTTTTTTTTTCCCTACTTTGGTATTCAAAGAATATTAGTTTATATATCTGAATCTCAAGTAATAAATTGAAGCAAGGGGGGAAATATCTTTGCTACAGATAGAAGTAGCAGGTTAATCTTGGGCAAGTGAACCTTTGCCATGCTGGCACCGAAAATTACTAAAATTTCTATGTGCTGATGCTATCTCAGCATTCATGATAGTATTCTTGCTCGTGACGCAGCCTTCTACTGCATGATGCAGCTTTCTATCTTCTGATATCTGTATCCCGAGAAGTTCAGATGGCATTGTCCACCACTGCAGCACTGTCCGGGTGGGAAGAAATGACCAGTTCTGGTCGACTCTTACCACTGTTAGTCAGGAGCCTGGGCTGTAAGTGGAAGTGTCTCACTGCTTATATGGAGTCAGCTGCTGCTTGGAGACCTGTGAATGTTGGTAAGAGGCTGCTATTTTGGTAGCATTGTGAAGAGTGAACAAAAAGCAAAACGGTACTGTGCCAGCCTTTCAGAGTTGCAGGGAAAACAGGTTTTGAATAGCACTTTGGTAGCTTGGAAGGTGTTCTGGATTATTTGAGGCATTTAGTGTTCAGAGTGTGCAAGGCTGGAAGCCCAAAGCACAGCTGAGGAGTAGCGCTTTTTTGACTTCTCACCGCTTCTCTGCATGGAGAGGAGCAAGCCAGCCCTGCTTTTGTGTACTGTATCAGCCTGTTGTGCTATTGTCCTGCCCTTCATTTCTCTCTCAGCCTACTTGTGTGGGTATATATATATATATTTTTTTTTTCAATTCCCCCCCCCACCCCCCCCCATAACAGTAGTTTGCTGTATTGGAGTGTGGTGGAGGGGCAGACCTGAGCTAACGTACTGCTGCTTCTTATGTGGCTTTGTTTGGCTCAGAGCATGGGCACAGCTCAGTCACTCCTCTCTACAGAGCATGTCATAGGCTCAGCATATCTGGTGACTTTTACCCTCTGTCTGGCACCCTTTGGCTGGACCCTTTCACAGAAAAGATAACAGAACTTATTTTGTGTTTATGTGGCTGGTTCAATTTGCTGTAAGTGTAGGTGGCCTCCTCCCTTCCTTTCCCCTCCCTGCCTTGCGCAGGTTTCTGGCTGGTCCTATTCTTTAGCTTTGACATTTCTGTAGGTTGCCCTGACTGGAAACCTTATTGCTGTGCTTTCCACTCCCACTCACCTGTGTGCAATTTTTAGCAGGCCAATGAATGGCAGATTCAAGCAACAATATAACTACAGGCTGTCCTGTTGGAGATGTAGAAGAAGCCAGGTTAGAAGCAGGGGAAAGTAGTAAAATTATTTTACTACTTAAAGAGGGAAAACAAAAACCGGGCCTGGGAACTACTTGGGGGAGGGAGTGAGGAATGGCACCATGGTGTATGAAAAAGAATGGTGTTAAGACAAGATGGGAAAAAAGCCCTATAAAAGAATGATTAATGTGGAGTGGTTGCTAATGCAGAGTATTATTTCTGAAGCACTAGGCTTCAGAAATGCCATGTACAGGCAGCAGCAAGGTACTCTAGTAACTCTCTGTGCATGGGTCCCTCACTATCTGAGAGTCTATCTCCTCTTCCCCATGCTAACTTCTCACTTTTGTCACATTAGAGATGAAACCTCTTAGAAGTGGAAGCGAAATGGTGAGCTACTCTGAATTCATGGCAGAGTGAGGGCATTCCCAGTCCCACTTGTAATACAGGACCTATTATGCAACTGGAAACTAATATCTGAATTACCTATGTATCTATAACCTCAGCAATGACAACCCCAACAACAGAAGAAGCAATGCCTGTAAAAACAAACAAAAAAGCCGTAAAGTAAGATGAGCTGAAACCCAGGAAGCTGCATGATAACAACAAAACAAAGGGAAGGGATGCTTTCCTCCACATTTTTTCATGTACAGTGCCTGAAATTTTCCTGTCTGCTTAAATATTGATTTACGATCTCTAACCCTTTTGCTGCTCGGTATGTAATTTATGTTCCCTTGTTGTGCTTTTGCTGCAAGTCCGTGCTGATGCAGCCATCACTGATGTTTGTTAATAGTGACTAAAGCTATGGTAATAATAAATATATTATTTTACAGAACAGATTTTGAATCAACTGAGAAGATTTAAACTTTTTTGAGGTTTTTAATTTGGGCATTTCTGTCATTACTTGTACAGATACTTGTTCAAATTGCTGTTATCAAGCTAATTATGATAAATAAGGCTTGTTTCATCTTCCCCCTGACCCCCCTTGCTGGGATTATTTTGTTCCATTTCCCACCTTTCTATATAGAGGTACTTTGAAAAGGCAAATCCTGCATATTGGGGGTCACACATCTCATTTGCAAGTATGTAGGCTGTGAAGAGGCAATTGCTTAGGTGGATATGTTAGAGAAGGAGCAGGTTTATGTCCAGTATGGGAACATATTCAGTTGTGTTGCTTTGCCTCATATATGATGTTTGTGTTTGTTTCTGAATCTTGCTTAATCATTAGCGTGGGTAATGTTGCTCCCACAGATACAGTGACGTCCAAAGCTGTCTTCCTTTCTTCCAATCTCCTCCTGGACTTGAAGTGTAACCTCCTTTAAATAGGCTTTAGTGTAGATTATAGAATATTATTCAGAAATTAAATCCATGAGGAACATGACTTGCTAGAAAAAAAATTACCTTTAAAATGCCGTGCATTTTTTCATTCCAAAATGTGTTACTTCAGTCCAAAGGTGGGTGGATTTTAATCAGATTTAAACTGTAGTTAAAATTAGCAAGCAAGAAAACTTGAATTAGATCATACATTTTCAACTTGGATTTGCATTTTACATAGTGTCTATTGTGGAGGAAAAAAAAAAAATGTGTTTTTTCCACCTGTACTCTCCCTCTTAAAAGACTCGTCTCCTTCAAGAAGCCATTCACCAGAGCTGTCAGCCATTCCACAGGTTCGGATGGCCTAGCTATCAAAAGTTACATGGCCTTCTGTTGAGGGTGATGTCTGTGTTTTGTAATATTTGGTGAGAAGCTGAGTTTTCTTTGAAGGGTTTGAAACCCCAAACTCCTCCTCTCCAAAGGGATATGAATTGGAGTACACGTTGTAGGGAGGGCCAGCACTTGCATCTGTCCAAAGAGAGATGATGGGGTGTTTTACAGGGCAGCCAGCATGTGTTTCAGGAAGGGATATGACTTCTTCCTATCCTCTCTTTTCAGTTCGTATACTTGTAGTGTCACTTTGGTTTTCTCCCACTTCCATACAAGACCATACAAGAGTTTTGCTGTCGACATAGCACACGTGCTGGTTTCTTCAGGGCCTGTTGCTGAAGCAAGCCAACAAGTTTCTTCCAAGAAGAAACCTGGACTTAAGTGCTGAGAGCTTTCTCTGGATGTTTAGGTAGTGGCCATGTTGCCTCAAATTTACTGCTCCCCAAATGGGGCAATCTTCTAATGCTGTTGCATCTGTGCTTGTGTCCCAAAGTGTCCCCTCGCATCCTGCGATTTACAATACGCGTGTTAGGCCTGAGGTGTTATGCTATAAATACATTTCTAGGGTGGATGCAGAATATCCCTTTTATTATTTCTAATAGATGTCATGTGGAAAGTGGTTGACAGCAGGACTCCAGAGGAGAGCTGGGCCAGGCATGACGAGGTGTAGGTGTGAGTCAGGTACGAGCCTGTATTCTCCAGAGGGTGATGAACTTGGCCTACATGGGCAGAGCTAGCTGTCATCAGTTAGCTCGGAGGCTAAGGTTCACTCGCCATGCCATCCACAATGGGAGGACAGGCACAGCGATGCGCTACCCAGGTCAAGTTCTCATAGTATAAGCAGAAAGAACGGGAGTTCCTGGTAGGTCTTGTAGCAGAGTCTGTGCATCAATGGAAAAGTATACAGGAGACAAATATCCTGCCAGACAGCTATGAAAAGACCAGTCTACTTTTTCACTGAATGTTTTAAGCCTCTCCTACCAGATTTGAAACAAACAAACAAAAAAACCATCCAACCAAACAAAAAAAGGGCCTGCTGTCCGGACACTACTTGGGGGAGGTATAACAGAAGTGGTCTGGACTAATAAAAGCACAAGGGTGGGATTCCTTCCCTTTTTTGCTATTTTCTTTTTTTTATTATTATTTTTGCGCACTTTCGGTTTTGCTCTTTATTTCATGAAGAAAAAAGATGCATTTAGCTCTTATTTTATTTCAGAGTAAATGGCTTTTTTTAAAGCTCTCAGTCTGTTCTACATTATAAAAAACACAGCTTCAGAATAAAATGGGTAAAAGTGCAGAACTTATAGGTACAGTTACAATGTACAATGCTGGACTATCCAGAGATACTCCAGTTAACCTTATGCTTCTGAGGTAGGAGATGTAGTCTGGCTCTCCACCTGTTATTGCATTAGCTTGGTTGTATGCTGCACTGGGGCAGCTGTACTGGTTCGGGGACAGGTGTATTGCACAGCACTGGGAAGTCGTGCTCATGTTCATGCATCTAATACATTGTGGAATCATGTATGCATCAAAATGGTGATTACTGAGGGATTTGTGAGTACTTTGTCAATGCTTCTGTATTTTGCAGTTTAAAAAAACACAACAAAACCAAATAAAAACTTCCTCCTCTTCTTTTGTCTTTCTAAAGAGCAGCTGTCAGGATGTAACAGCTATTTACTCTAATATGGAGCAAAACATTTTTAAGTCCCTTGAGGAGGAAAACCTAGCCACATATAAACACAAATCAGACATACTGTACTATTTTAGAGAAAGTCAACAAACAGTATGAACTAAGCATTTCTGTTGTTCTCTTGGTTTCTCTTAACCAATTCCCATGAATGAGGGATCAGCAAGCATTTAGCATTCAAACAGAAGAAACTGCTGTCATTAACTTTTCCTCTTTGTTGTAGCTGATGTCTGCTGTCTCAGCCTTTACCTGACATCAGCTTCTCCCTGTGTGTGTTTGTGATGGCCTTATGGATCGCTTTGAGATCTCCGAACTTGTGGACTTTCTTAAAAGAAATAAAGAAAACGTGCACCCGAGTGACATCTGCAGTGCCAGTAGTGAGTGTCCCTTGCACAGGCAGTAGAGATGGCTTCCTGTGCTCTTTGTGCCTGTTAAATGACTTGGGAGCAGGTTGCTTTGGCTCCAGGTTTTGTATGTGGGCTCTTACCACTTTCCTCCTGACTGGCAAACAGCTCTGTTTTCTAATTAGATTGCAGTTGTGGGGAGATATTAAGCCAATATCAGTTTCCAATTAGGCTGCAGCTTCACAGGTCACAGTGAGCTGGCCTAATACCTTACTGTTGCAGAAAAGGGATTATTCTGCTCCTCTTTACTCCTTCTCCTCCCCTGCCTCCATGCTTCAGCTAGCTTCCCTAGCTAGCTTTACTCATCAGAGCTTACTGAGAGCTGATATAACTCATTATCCCAGAGAAAATGTTGTTGTTCTTTTTCAGGATTCAGCTGGCTTACTGAGTTGAGTTGACTCATGGAAAGGTCTGACAAGCATCAGAGCCAGGAGCACAGGGGAATGAAGGAGCTGGAAGGAAGAGAGGCATAAAAATGAAAGGAGAGGCAGACAGGGACTTATTAGGTAATGCCACCTGTAAGCGGTAAACAGCAGCTTGTGTTTTGAGTTTTGTGATAAAAATAATCTAATTTCCACCCTGTCAGCCCTGAGTTTTTCATTGCGTGGTCCTGCCAGTGCCCTTGCATTCGAACTTGTGTGAAACCAAGAGATGAGTCTGTTCATCTGGTTAATCAGAGAATGGATATATGCATTTGTGTGTAGGTGTCCTTTCCAAATATGGAGAATCATGTAAGTAGCTTTTTTGGAGGTTTCAGTCCGGTATGTCATCCAGACCTCTTGAGTCTATTGGTAGCACATTTTTGCAAAACATTCTCCACTGGAATTCATTGAGTGTATAAGGAAGATGAGGTTATCACAAATGAAAAAGTGATGGCTACCTAGGAGCAGGTGACTGCACAAAGAGAACTGCTGCATCAAGCAAATGCAGCCTGCTCAATGAGTGGTGTACCATAGCTTAAAACAATCACGGGTGAAAGTGTACAAGGAAATTTTTAGACAAAAAATCAGATGATTCTCTCTAGAATAAATACATTTTGCAATCCGATCACCTGATCTAGTATGAAAAGGAAAAAAACCTCCTTAAAATTACCATGTAAATTTACTCTACATTTGTATAATATTCATGTTACTCATAATATACATAATTTAATTTACATATCTAATTTGTATTTATATAAAAATTATATTCATGTAATATTCATGTAGAATTTATATAAAGATTTTCATTAAGGAGAGTGGAAGAAGCAAAGCTACAAAACAGTAGATAGCATATGGGTAAGGATCAGAGGATGAATCAGCACAGGTAATATAAGTTCTGCTACAGCCTGTCAAGAACAGGAGATAGACGAAGCCCTCTTTATGCAGCTGGTGAAAGCCTCACAATTACAGACTTGGAGAGGCGTCTTCCTTCACAGACAAGGAAGAACTGTTGAGGTATGGCTGAGGGCATCCTCAGCTGAAATGACCATGAGACTTGAGTTTAAGATCCTGAGAGGAGTCAGGAAGATGAACAGCAGAATTACAGCCTTGGACTTTGAAGAGCAGATTTTGGCCTGTTCAGGTGCTTGCTTGGCAGGATTCCATCAGGAGGTGCCCTGGAGGGCAAAGGGGCCCAGGAGAGCTGGCTGATCCAGGACAGCCTCTCAGAGCACAGGGATGGACTGTTCTCTTGTTCAGAGAGTTGAGGAAGCATGGCAGAAAGCCATCTTGGATGAACATGGTGATTCTGACTGAGCCCAGGCACAAAAAGAAAGTGCACAGAGACAGAAGCAGGGGCAGGCTATTTGAGAGGACATATAGACATTGTCTGCTTATGTAGGGATGGAGTCAGGAAAGCCAAAGCTCATCTGGAGTTGCAGCTAGCAAGGCAGGTGGAGGACAAACAGGGAAGGTTTCCTCCATAAGTACATTGGCAGCAAGAGGGAGGCTGAGGAGAGTGTGGGCCTGTTGCTGGAGACCTAGTGACAAGGGAATAGTGGATGTACTTGATGCTGCCTTTGCCTCAGTTTTCACAGGTAAGACTTACCCCCAAACCTGGCAGAGTCTGTGGGTGTGAGGCTGCAGCCGTAGGAGGTGAGGACAGAGTTAGGGATCAGTTAACCACTTGGACATGCACAAGTCTGTGGGACCAGCGGGGATGCATCCAAGAGCTGGCTGATGTCATTGCGAAGCTGCTCTTTGTTATCTTCCAAAGGTCATGGCGCCTGGGGGAGGCTTCTCAGGACTGGAAAAAGGCAGTATCACACCAGTCCTCAAGATGGATGAGAAGGAGGATACAGGGAACTACTACAGGCTGGTCTGCAGCCTTTCCCTGGGAAGATGATGGAGCAGATCATTGTAGAAACTATTTCTGAACATGTGAAGGACAAGAAAGGTGTTGGTGGGAGCAGCCAACATGGCTTTGAAAAGGGCACATCATATCTGATCAGCCTCACTGCTTTCTGTGATACGAGGTGCTGTGGACAAGGGAAAGGCAGTGTGTGTTGTATACCTTGGATTTAGCTAGGCCTTTGACACAGCCTCTCGTAGTTTACTTATTACTGAACTGGTGAGATATGGGCTTTGCAAGTAGATGATGAGTGGAAAATAGGCTGAATTCCCAGACTCAAAGTTGTGATCAGGGATGCAAAGTCCTGCTGCTGGTCAGTTTAATGTCTTCAGCCCTGTCCTCCAGCGCACTGTACTCGGAGGGTCATGAACAGGTTGCAGAAATAGACTGCCAGAAACTTCATGAAGTTTTAAAAAAGGGAGATGCAAAGTCCTGGCCCTGGGGAGGATCGGCAGCCTCGTGCACCAGCACATGCTGGGGCTGGCCAGCTGGAAAGCAGCTTTGCAGAACCTGGAGGTCCTGGTGGACCATAAGCCAGCAATGCATCTTTGCCACAAAGGTGGTGAACAGCCTCTTGGGCTGCAGTAGGCAGCAGATGATCCTTCCCCTCTGCTCAGCACTGGTGAGACACATACGGAGTGCTGTGTCTGGTTCTGGGCTCCCCAGTACAAGAGAGGCATGGATAATACTGGAATGAGTCCAGCAAAGGACTACAAGCTGGCCAGAGTCTGGAGCACAGGACATCCAAGGAGAGGCTGAGAGAGGTGGGCCTGTTCAGCTTGGAGAAGGCTTTGTTGTCTAGAATTGCCTGATGAGAAGATACAGTAAAGGTGGAGCCATACTCTTTTCTCACAGTGATAGGATGAGAGGCAGCAGACACAAATTGGAATATGGGAAGTTCTGGGTAGTTATTAGGAAATAATTTTTACCATCCGAGTGGTCAAATACTGGAGCAGATGCCTAGAGAGGGTGTGGGATCTTTATCATTGGAGGTGTTAGACATGATAGGCCAGCTGTAGTTCAGTGTGACTTGAGCAGTGGGTTGGACTAGAATGACCTCCAAAGGTCCCTTCTGACCTGAACCACTCTGCACGAAAGCAGGTACATGAATGATTTAAGAATGAATAGAAATCTATGATTAGAAAATGAAGATGACGAAAATTAAACAGGAAAAATAGACTAGCAAGTTGATCAAAACAGAAGGAAAATGATGTGGGTTTCTGGCTGCCACAAATCAGTATTAGGCAGCAGCAGCATAGATCTGAGCAAGTTGAAAGTCCTGCTCAGGAATAGGCAGGGTGCAACACTCCTTACTCAGGTAATAACATACTTTCTTCTCCCACTGGTAACTAGAATATTAGATAGCAATTGCTGAAAAATAAAGACATGTTAAATCTGTAGGATGATACAAATTTCATGCAGTACCCTTTGAATCAAACCCTTGATTCAAGACTTTTCCAAGCCATTGATACTACTTTTTTTAAGATGAGCTATATTTTTTTAAAAATACTATAGATTATTTCAAGTTTTTGTGCTTTCCTTTTTTGAATGTGATTGTGAGCTTGTTGATGTGATGTTGTCATTGTATAAGAAATTTTTCTGAAGACTAGAAATGAAGCAAAACTTTTGGGGCCATTTAAAATAATCTCCCTGGGAGACAGTTGATATGATACTGTCAGCAGAGCAGTATCATGGGCTGAACGAGGCTTAAAGGTGGTAGCATATGTAGATTTTTTTTTTAAAAAATAAATAAAAGAAGGTAGTGTTTTATTCAGAGAGTATTCTTTGTTTTGGTACCTATGTTCAGTCAGCAATTTATGACTAAATGTATTTGTGGGACTGCGGCTTGAAAAGCAATGACTCAGAAGATCCTGGAGGTCACAGGCAGTCTTACAGCCACGTACGTATCTAAGTGCAGTTGGAGTATAAATTGTTGGTGGGCAGATGCAATTGCATCTGCAGTAAGCGTTTGCCCTTGCAATGTTACCTATTTCAAAACCAGATGCTGGCAAATGGGAAAGAATAGACAACAGAGCAGTGAGCAAGGTTAAGGATTCAGGAAGTGCCTCTTGGTGAGACTGAAGAGTGATGGTCTCTTCAGATGATATGAAAGAAATTTCAGCTCTTGTGAGAATGGCTAGGAAGTGGCTACATGAGGAAAATTTTTAATTGGTGATAGCTATTTAATCCAGCAAATAAAGACATTGTAGTATCTAGTGATTATAAGCAGAAGCGATATAAATTCTCCTCAGCCCTATTTTAAACACTTCTTTCCCCAGTGAGAGAAGTTAATGTTAAAACAATTCTGGTTAGTTTAGATTTTTTTTGTTGCTTGTTTTGTAATTTCTTAGTTTTCAGTGACTCTAATTGCCCTACTTCAGATCTTGTTTTTGTAGCTTCTTTATGTATTTATTAGTTTCCACACGTGCAATCCAAAATTAGAACTATTTGTTCAGTCGGAAGTGAAGTGACTGCATGGATGTGTGCTATCAAGGTGCAAAATGAGTAATGAGCTGGAATGCAAAACCCTGAAGGTAGCTAGGCCTGTCCTTGCCTGTCTTGGGAAGAATTTAGTTTAAGTGTCCAGGAGTTGCTGGATGAAAATTTTATTTTTTTTTTTTTTTTAAATTTATTCAGAGTGTGGCAGTATTTTGAAGTCTGTACCAGGGATGTCCAAAACTTTCAGATTTGCAAGTTGGGAAATTGTGGTGTGGCCAAGAGTTCAGCACTGTCACCATAGGCCAGGATCACCCCTCAGCAGCCCAGTACTCCTCCACTCTGCCAACCTGTCCCTCCCATCTCCTAAAACCAACCACCCCCTCCGTATTGCTTCCCCACTTCACTGAGACAGGTTCCCTTTGCTCCAAGCCTCATTCAGGTTTGAGATCTCAGGGGATGACCCCACCTGCTCAGTCACGTGTACCAGCAAGCAGGTCCCATGAGTGGAGTCAGGACCTAATGCTACAGCCGTGGTCACTCTTGAAAGCACGTGTGGCTTGAAACCATGTAGTGCTTCAGCCTCTCTTTCTCGTTGGTCCATTGTGGCTGGTGTAGCTAGCTGCTACAGGTGCGATCCCCAGATGCGGGAGGTCGCAGCAGTGCTTGGGAGAGACGCACATGCCTCCTTGCAGGACCTGCAATATTTGTATGTTATTATGTTATTTGTGTAATATCTATATATTTAAGGTATTCATGGATAAGGTTTTAATAAAGAAACATCATATAAAACTGCTTATTTAACTATACAAAGCTGCCCAAGCAATACTGCTAGCTTCTTGGTTTTGGAGCTTCATGTACAATAGTCTGTTTTAGAGGTAGTAATACTTTGCAATTTCAATCTTTTTAAGGTAGAGGAGCAAAAGGAGTATTTTCTTTGCCATCATGACAGCTGTGGCAGGTGTATTTTGGTGAGCAGGCCTTTGTTAAGCTAGGGGTTTGACCAGATCCCTCAGGTAGGCTTCCCAGTATCAGCTAATGGGTTACAAGAAAAAGTGAAAATTGCAGTTAGGGGTTAGTGAGGGTTGTAATTTTTCCATGAGTAAATCAGAAATAGTAGCTTTGGGCGATCAACACGTTGCAGTACAGCATTCAGTGTTCTCTGCTTAATGTGAGCAACAAATAGCAATAGCACTAGGAAGGAGAGGAAATGGTACTCGTACAGATCTTTAAGTGTTCCCTATCAGCTTCTGAAAAGGCAACTGGGAAGGATCTTTGCTTCTCTTTGAGTCATGTGCTGACTGTTACTGGATTGCTTGGAGTCTTTAGCTGACTTTCCCTGCTGGGAGAAACTTTCAAATATATCTGACTTAAATAGATGAACAATTATCTTCCATGTGCTTTGATAGCTCCTCTTAACAAGTTTCCTGTTAGCAAAGATATTTTCATTTAAATGTTTGTCTCTTGCATCCCATCTGCTCCATCTCTTTGATCCTTAACTGAAATCCTAATTATGATAGCATTTATGATTGTTCTCCAAGTAAATTGTGATATAATTCATACAGGATCTAACATCACTACAGCAACATTTGAAAAGGTAAAGTTGAAGTTTTACTTTTTTTTTTGTAAAAATTTGATTTGTACAAGCAATCAAATTTCATGTTTACATTCTTAAATGGGGAATAGGAAAGCATTTAGTCAACATTTACTCACCTTTATTCAACAGTGTTTTACTGAACTGGAGGGAGATGTAATGTGATGTGTAAGTTGCCATAACAAATAGGGACTGAATTTAACAGATGAATGAAGTTTGGTGATTACAAATCTTATGTTCTTCAAGTGTGGAGTAGGTTACATTGTTTTATATTTTATTCAGGTGTGCTCCATTGAGTTTTTACTTCGAAAGTTAGGTAAAACAGGATAAAAAAAGATTATTTGTAAAAATAATGAAGAAGCCCCATTGTTTCTTGGAAGGAAAGAAAATAAAATGATGCAAGCCAGAATCTTGTGGAACTAACACCTATGATACTTTCAAAATAGCCTAGAAAATGATAATTTCTTTTGAGATTTGCATGAGGGTTTTTATAATTTACATACCCACAATCCTATAGATAACTGCTCAGGATACTGCAGCACGTTTGCAGGATCATATAGCCTTTGGAATGTAATTTTCTCTTTTGGTCCCTGTGTTCTGTTGAAGGTGAACAAATGTGAAAACAACTATTCCTAAGTTAGTGGTATAAAAGCTTTGTTGGGGGTGTGGGGGATGTTACATCTCCATGATCTGTCTGTCTTTCTTCACTTTGAGACTCAGCAAGACTTGCTAGAAAGGTACTGAAATCTTTTTGGGGTATGTGGGAGTTAAAATGAAGAAAATTTACTTAAAGGAACAGAGGACTAAGTGTCAGCTGAAAATAAGATGTTATGTGCTTCCACCCTTTCCTCCAAATATAAACTGTAAACATGGGACTAAAAACTTTGTCTGGTGACTTATTTCTCTTTAAAATTCGAAGTGATGTCAGACAGTTGCATGGAAGAAGAAATACAGAGTTAATATAAAGTGGAAGTAGTGTCAAGGAACTTTATTGACAAGATTATAAGATCTGAAGCTGATGGACTGAATGTTTAAATTATTTGGAAGGTTTCATAAGTATTTTATAATTTTCTTTAAAAGTTTATATTTTGAAATAAAGTTTTTGAGAAGCAAAACAAAGGCATGGTCTAATCTAAAATGAAAGTATTTTTTAGTGTGGACCACTACACTTCTGTATGTTCCATTACTAAATTCAGCTCCTATACCAGTCTGCCCTCAGATAATTTCCAAGAATATTAGGATATATTTTATGCTACACTTTAACCAAAAGTTGCTTATAATTCATCATTTACCACAACAAAGTCTTCATTCTGTAATGTCATCAGCGTATTAGTTTTCTGTAAGATTTAAAATACTATAGATCTTGAAAAAAGAAACTTTGATCAAAGATCTGAACTTGAAATATATATACTAATTCTTCCCATGTTTGGAGTTGATAGGATAGTGAATATTTTTTGCATTACATAAGCAAGGTAATTTTAATATTTTTAAAAACCTACGGTAATTTGCATGCTTCTCTTAACGCCTCTGTACTTGATTGAAGTTTATAATAGGAAGAAAAATGACATATAATGATGTTTGTCTTTGACCTTCCATGTTAATTAAAATGGTAAGTATCTCTAGTTCTATTTCATCACCTAAATGATGAAAAACGTTGATTTTGTACTTTGTCACTTCCTAGCCATCCCTTTCCCGTTTTGCTGTGACTCTTTCTCCTCCCTCTCCCACTCTCCTGAAATGCTTTAACCTACTCTTGCATATATAGGCACAAGGTCATACAAATAAAAGGACATCCAAAGCTGCAGTAGCATGACTTAAGTGCTTTACAGTCAGTTTGTTTGCTTGCATTAATACATACCCACAAGATCTTAAGGATTCTACTATTCCCTTCATGTCTTTCCCTCCCACAAGTACCTTCCTATGTGCTAAATGAGACTAAGTGATGCACTAAGGAAGCCCGAGGCAAAAGAACAAGCAAGCATTTTTCATACATATTTGCACTGCTTATCAAAAAATTTTAATGACTCAAGTTTTAATCTTCTCTCAATTTGATGAGATGCCAGCCTCTTGCAGAATTCTTAATTGACCTTTGAAATATAAATCAAGGAGTTATTCACCAAATTAATTCTACTGAAAAGTCCTGAAGATGAATCTCTCCATGAGTAGGTGGGCATGTTGGAACACAATGTAAATAAGTATTATGTAAAATGACCCAGAGTTTGCAGGATGATTTGTTTGCTTTTTATTTACAGAAGACTGACTTAACATATAATGATAAAGAATTGCTTCTATTGCTTTTCAAACCAGAGCACAACGAGAGTTAATGTTGCCATGGTATATGGCAAAATTTAGGTTGAATGTGTTTGATTTGGAATTTGTGGTCCTACCATACTGAGGGAGAGCAGAGACACTGAATAGCTTTCTGGCTTAGTTTTTGTTCTGGTAAAACTGGTGTGATGAAGGCCAAGTCTCCTGATGCTTTGAGCTTCGTAAGATCACAGCAGATCATCCGCTTCTGAATGAAATAAAAAGCTAGGTCACCAATGAAAATTATTAGGTGTTTTTACTGAAAGCAGATATTTTTGCTTTTAAGGGTTCCTCCACCCAAGGGTTCTTGACAGACTGATTAAATATACAGTTCTTCCATGAGGCTTCATTTTTAGTCATGGGCTTTCTTTCATCTGGTATGTGCTATGCCTAACACTAGCACTATGTTACTTTTATCTGAATGTGGCGAAATGTGTATAGTCTTGTGCATCAGTGAACTAGGCAATTGGGGAATCTTATCAATATATGTAAATACCTGCAGGGAGAGTGTAAAGAGGACAGAGCCAGGCTCTTTTCAGTGGTGCCCAGTGACAGGACAGGAGGCAATGGGCACAAACTGAATCACAGGAGATACTGTGTGAACATCAGAAAACACCTTTTTACTGTGCAGGTGTCTGAGCACTGGCACAGGTTGCCCAGGGAGATTGTGGAGTCTCCATCCTTGGAGATATTCAGAAGCCATCTGAACACACAGTCCTGGGTAATGGGCTCTAGGTGGCCCTGCTTGAACAGGAGGTCTGGATCAGATGACCTCCAGAGGTCCCTTCCAAACCTCAGTCTTTTACTCTGCGAAATCTTTGGATTTGGTTTTCTTATTTTCTGTAGCTGGGGGGTACTTTTAAAATAAGATTTATTGCTTCTGAACAGCAAGACAAAGGAACTTTACAGACCTGAAAGTACTGTCCAGCTCTTTTATTGTTGTGGTCTGTATATACGGAAGCAGATTTGGTTTTGTCTAGACCTCTACTGGGAACAAAATTATAAAATAATTGGAAAAACAACTCCCTTCTTAAATATTGCACAGCTATTATGATTCCTGTGTTACTTTTCCTATCTGATACAGGCACTATTGCTCACAGTAAATGTGACTCAAGCAAAACGTCTTCATCTTATGCCACTTTTTTTTTTAATAATCACAGTTTTTGATTATTTTTTTTTCTGATGGATTTCTTTTGTTGGCAGTGTTAATTTATATACAGTTTCCTGGAGTAACAGCGACAGTTTTATTGCTGTTATGGCTTTTCATTATAATGAAAATTCTACAAATAAGTAGCATGCATGACAATATTGGAGATCTGTGAGAGAAAAGAGAGGATGGAAGAGTAGATTTTTTCAAATTTTCTTCAATCTTTATTTAAGCTTTTTCTAATTTAAATATAGCTGGAAAAGAAATAATTTTCAAAAATTTAATCTTCTCTGAGATAGTACAAGTTTTTAAAATTGCAGAAGGTAGGTATAATTTTTTTTAGTGTTTTTAAAGTTTGAGGTTTATGACTTGCCATATTGTATTAAGTGTATTCGTAAATTGCAGATCATTGTGCCATTAACTGGCACGATATAGTAATTTCCAGTCTTTAAGCACTTTAAGGGTTGGAGAAATTGGAGATTTTTTGCTATCCAAGAGAAGAGAACATAATGAAAGGAGGTGCAAACCCACATTTATAAGATATATGGCACATCTGGCAGCTTGTGTGAAGATAATATGTTTGTTTGGCTGTGGGAATGCCTGCAATTGTATCTGCCAGTCTGACACAGTAGGAGTTTAGCAAATGAAGTTGCCTAGCAAAAAGTGCATCAGGAGGAAGTCAGGGTTAAAAATAAGCATACATATGAAGAGAGAGCAGAAGATTTATAATGGATGTAAAACTGTTCCAAGTTGTTATGGCAACTAACATTTTAGAGCCATAATTACATAATAACAATGCTGCCAATCCTAAATAGATTGTATTTTTGTTATGTGTTTTTCTTAAATATTTTTTTTTAAACAATCTTGAAATACTTTCCTGAAATATTCAGTATTTGAAATGCTTGGTCAATGATTAAGTAAAGTCCATATATTTTCATTTCAAAATAAAACTTAATGGAATAAATCTAAAAACTAAAATACAGGAAAACTATGTGTGATTTTGATACCAAAGCTTTTTTTTTTTCTTAAACCTGCAAAATTGGTATAAAGTTATAAATCCTAGTACTATTTGTTAGCTTTGAGTTAAATAAAGGATTTTTCTAACTTTCTAAAATCAAACTAATAATGCTGTTTACTCTCTTGGGGCAATTTGTAGGAAAACCTTTGAAAACATACAGAAATAATAAGCAGAATACATAGCATAGTTACTTGCCCTAATTGTCCCAAAAGGGAGAATAAATCTATTTTGTTCCTGCCACCTCTTGAAGCCAAGTTTTTCAGAAAGTCTATCTAATAGATGTTATGAGAAATTAAATGTAATAGAGTTGCAGCTCTTCCAAGAACGAAGAAAGATTTTAAGTACGAGCTTTTTTTTCATAGCAGGATTTGCATATTCAAAGAGCAGCAGTGTGGTTGGTGAAGGGTCTAGAGAGTATGAATAATGAGAATATGAATAGTAAGTAATAATGCAGCGCTATGAGGAGTGGCTGAAGGAACTGGTGTTGTTCAGTCTGGAGAAGAAGCTGAGGGGAGACCTTATCACTCTCTACAACTACCTGAAAGGAGGTTGTAGCAAGGTGGGTGTTGGTCTCTTCTCCCAAGTAACAAGCAACAGGACAAGAGGAAATGGCCTCAAGTTGCACCAGGCGAGGTTTAGATTGAATATTAGTGAAAATTCCTTCACCAAAATTGTCGTCAATCATTGGAACAGGCTGCCCAGGGAAGTGGTTGAGTCACCATCCCTGGAGGTATTTAAAAGGTGTGTAGGTGTGGTGCTTAGGGACTTGGTTTCGTGGTGGACTTCGCAGTGTTAGTTTTACGGTTGGACTCGATGATGCATCATCTGTGCAAGAGGGATGAGGCAAATAAGGGAAGGTAGTTGCTGTAAACTAGATCTTGCCTTTTTTTTTTTTTTGTAAATCAAGTGGGCTGAATCCAGATGGCACTTCAGTTATTTGAAAAGAGTGTGAAGATGTTGAAGACCACCCAAGGAAAGTAAACTGCTGCAAAGATGTGCTTATGTACGGCTGTGGAGCTGTGGCAAGTCACTAGATATTTGAGGAAAGGTGTCTTTCTGCCCATCTCAAAAATTGTGAAATTGTCATCCCAGCTTAAGTGCTTTTGCGAGATTTGGAGCAATCACTGCCTTGCTCACTGGCTGACAAGGTTTTCTTGACTAAGAAACAAGCAATGCAGGTGTACTTAATCCTTCTTCCATCTCAGATTACTCCATGGTGGTGTCTTCAGTTCTTTAGTCTTTCAGTTTTTCATATGTGTGCAAGGACTGAGTTGTATAAGTTGCTTGGAAAATCAGTGGACTGTAAATTGTTCGAGTCTTGCATAAAATTCTTGCAGTGTTGAAGAAGACCAGATTATGTTCTTCCATGATTTGTGAAGGTCATTACTAATGTCACTGAACTGTTGGATTTATATTCCTGCCATGGCAAGGACAAACAATTGCTTAATATTCCTGAGTCCAGATTCATGAGCATTACTTTTATGATGTAGTGAAAACTATTTACCCTCCTGTCTTTCTAATAGGGTGTATTTAAAATAAGATAAAGAGAATTGGTATTGGTAAGTGTGGTGTCTGATATATCGTAGGTATGTGTGCATAAAATGGTGACATCAGGTTTTCTGATAAATTGAAACGTAAGGAATTAAACTGGAAAGAAAGCTGACAGCCTGGCAGGGAGGGCTTGACTTGTGAATTCAAGCTTTGTTAGCCATACTTGAAGAATGAGGTTACTGGTAATGCTCAAGGTCTTATTTTTTTTTATCAAATGTATTATGAGTGCAAATTAAGTACCAATGAGGAAAACAGGAAGGAGTATAAATCCTGGAACATAAAATGCAATGTTGCGATACGGCTGTCCAAGACAGACTTTTAGTAGGAACTTGCTAAAAGCCTAGAATTTAATTAAAATCCCAACTTTTTGTGAGATGTCAGAAACTAAGAGCTTGGAGGGGGCTGTTGGGGAGAACATAATTTGAAATATTAAAAAGAACACTCCAGGTGACCTTGTTACAGGGTAACTGAATGTGTTATTTAAACTGTGTATACACAGTAGAGGAACTTTTCCATATGAAAACATCTGTGGCTGTGTTTATATGAAGTCCCTGTAGTGGATACTGTCCATTGCAAGGAATCACTGGCAGTAGCAATAATGTTCCAGACATCCAAAAGAAACTTCAGTGTGTGGTAAGTATCAGCTGGTGTCCTCACCATTGCTGACACTGCAAGGTGACAAGTGTGGTGCTAGCCTTTGAAAAGGGCTAGAGTATGAAGTAGGAAAAATAGCCAGTCATCACAGTGGGAAAAGTTATCAGTAGGATTTCCAAAGTATGTCCTGTGACCTTTGCTGTGCCCCATCAGAAACGTTTTGTGAAAGGGGGTGAATTCTGCGGCTAAAAAGTTGCCATGTAAAATAAAGGTACTTAGGATGATTAAACCTGTAGCTTATTCCAGACTGTTGCAGAAGACTCTCATTGAGTGGCTGGATGATATTAAACTAAGTATTAAAGTGTGTAAAGCACAATGCACTAATTTAGTTGTCCAAACCCTGGAATAATTCTTTGTTTACTGTAGAAAGTGCTTAGCAAATAGTCAAATATTGTGTTAGTGTGAAAGGTATTGGGTGGGAAAATGGAAAGCATTTGCAGGCTACAAGAAAATTGCAGCCTTGTGCTGCATGTGGACCTTACCCAGTGGAGAGTAGAGGCATTAAAGGAAGACTAGTTTTATTAGTACTACGTTTGCTAAACGGGGAGAAAAACCTGCAGTTGCTCGCGCTCCCTTGTCCTAGACAATTTTAGGTAGCACTTAGATGCGTATCAATATGTCCATGCAACAGACTGCAAGGAATGGCCAGCCTGTGGGTCGGTCAATGCTTGCTCAGGTGGCATGATCTTCCAGTCCATCTCAGTTTTACTAGAATTACCTTTGCAGACATACACTTAGGCATATACTGCTGTTATAGATCTGTTAAAATACTGCTCTTGGAAAGCGCCTTAGCTTTGCAGTAGTTTGTAAACCTTCTTGCATAGCATTTGTTTTTGCCATTTTGCTCCGTTATTGTGAGCACACTGGAGATGTATTATGTGGTTATGGAGAGCATGGTCAGGTGGTGGTGGTGGGCTTGGGTTGATGGGGTTTTCTTGGTATACCAAGGTGGCTTTATAAATCAATGATGCTTTCATCTCTTCATGTGATCAGGGCAATGTTAAGTATTATCTAAAGGGATATGACAGATCTAAAAAGATGAAGCAGAATAAAGAATGAAATAGGGATAAAGAATGATGAGACTGTTCCTACATTTACTTGAAGGTGATGAATTTTGAAAACCAAGTAGTCTGGAGTGACTTGAAGAAGAGAAGTGAGAGGGCATATATCTGGCACATACATTAAACCATGGAAAAAGCAGTATATATGAATACAGAATATATATTCTTACAATACCAGACATAGGGTGAGACAATGAAATCAAGCAGCACATCATAATGAAGGTAGATACATAGGTTTGCACATAATGAAATGTTTTGATAGATAAAACTATAGTTGGATTAAAACAAGTGCTTGAGGAATTAATGAAGGATAGGACTCTTGGTGCAAGAGTTCAATTACGAAGTGTGGCTTGTGAGGTTCTTGATCTGCTTGCTGGAAGAATGAACATGGGAAAAAAGATTAGTCGTCTTCTTGTGCTGTCCTTAAGCATCCCAAACAGCCAATGTCATGATACTATGTTATTTTAATGTTTCATTAAATAATGTAAGGGATGATTTCAGAAGCTCCTGTCCACTTCTTTCTCCAGCTCTATCCAGGTGTAACTTAGAGAGAAAGTGGCTGGTTCTAAACTACCTTTGGAAGCAGAGGCATTGGCATGCTAGATCAATGTTCAGTTTTTGATTTTACTGGGTGATGGGCCTGGTGTGGAGCAGCCCACAAATGGATCAAATGATAGTAAAAATAACTTTGAAGTGGCTTGTGAAGCTGCTCCTCTAAGTAGCTTCCTGCAAGCTCTGCTCTTTTCCAAGCAGTAGGGATGGAAACAACTGGAAAATTATGATTGTTTCTGTGGTGGTTGATAACAGGACCTGAACATTCCCAGTTTCATGCTTCATGGCAGCTGGAAGAGGTGTACTGGGGACTAGCTTGTAGTCATGGATGTTGCTGAAAATGCTGACTGTTAAGAGTTGAGCAAAGAGAACTGATTCAAGAGTCTGCTTTTTAGAGGAAACCTGGATTATTGCAGGACTACACTTTCTGAAAGGTGTGGGACCTTTTTGGGTTTAGTGATCATTAATTTACATAACACCTTGAGGATCTTGGATTAGGGATTCTTGAAGTAGAAGAAACTCAGAAGGGAACTGAGAGGCTGTATTCATTTTCTGAAACAATCTCAGTTTCTGAGTGGTGAGTTACACATTTCTGTGGTGTCTTCAAATTAGTAAAACCTTGTTGAGTAATCAGAAAGGTATGAATCACTGATTAGCATCTTTATATAGTTGAGTACTGTTTTCTGTCTAGAACTGATTAAAAATATATTTTTATGGTAACAGGATGTAACTGAAACAAAACATAATTAACAAGTGCATTTAAAATAATTGTCTTCTTGCATTTCCTTCCTCTTTCTGCTCTAGAAAGCAGGAAAGCAACAACCAGCTTTGTTTTTCATTCACATAGGTGTGAATTTTAATTCAGACAAAAATATTTTATAAACAAATTACAAACAAAAGTGTTGACAAGCTGTCTAGCTGTGAATGGACAGCAATGTTTTTGCATACCTCTCTCTACTGCACAGAATATTTGTTTTGATAGTCTCACAAAGAGTTTTTGAGAAAAAAACTAGATGCTGTCTTTCTGCCCAGGAGTATCTTCTCCATCTTGTTGAAAACTTAGGCAGTACCATACAAGGTCCTGTGGTTAGGAATGCTGGAGAGATGTCTTCCGTGAGCCTTGTTAGCAGTAGGGTGCTAACAAGGGAGAGGAGTCTAGTAGCCAGCCTCTAGGAAGTGATGCACAGCAGAGCTGGCTCATTTACACATCGTCGGCATCTCCCTTTATAGGCTTTGAAAAACAGTGAAGTCTTTTGTGTGTATACTCCCTATTCTTTTGCACTGCGAAAATAAAGAAACAAAAAGTAGTGTCTTTCCCTTGTACGTTACATGGTCTTCCTAAAGAATGTTTTTCTCTCTTCGTTTCAGTATGTGTTTTTCCCGTTCCTATGTTTCTCCCTAAATTTAGACTGTAGTTTCTTTAGGTTAAGCAACAAATTTATATGCACAGAAATAGTCATATCCACTCAGATTCTCATAGAATTAATTTTCTAAATAAATATTTTTAAGCTGAGTGTTGCATGGACTGGAGAGGATGCCTGGGAAACTACACCTGAAGTGTAGAACTAGCAAGCTGAGTGGTAGCTCACTGGAGATGATTCTCTAGTAAGTCTGCTCAGTAACATATAAGCTCAAGCAGCTCACTGCTTCTAGATATGTGCATGTGTGTTTTGAAGGATTTCTCTTGTTTTGAAGGATTTGTCTTGTTTCTTAACTTATTGAAAGATATTAATCGGTCAATTGGAAGTATTATATTTTAAGAAAAATAAATTAAAAAATGCACAGGTTTTTGCATTCTCAATAGCTTTTTGCATTCAGTGAGTACTTGAAAAACTTGAGTGTTTTCCTTCCCTGTCATTTGTAGGAGTCTGGAGGGTGTTTGTGCTAGACAAGAATTGTTTGGTGGGGTGTTTTGTGTTT
>WEKW01027439.1:0-62619 GCA_013389905.1 Sula dactylatra | reverse complement strand
GTGGTAATTTCACAGTTCTTAGTTGCACTATTTTTGCAAAAAGACTTTATCCAGTAATAAACTGATTACAGCTTAATTTTATCTATTAGATTCAAAGTTTTTATAGACTTGATCAACGGGGAGTGTCATGAAATACACGTTGAAATTGCTTTCAGTGCATTGTTGCCAGCCCTTGTTGGTGTCGTTCTGCCTCAACTTTCCAGGGGGGGCAAATTCTCAGATATTCTTGAGAGTGCATATTCTTAGATAATTTTCAGAAGGTGTTGAAATTCAGCAGGGAGTCTAGGTTTGGCAAAACAGCTTAGTTTCCTGTAGGTAGTCTTTATGCATTATATATGGCTAGGGTGGTTATGGGCCAATATTTGTGTAGTTTCCTGTGAAATGCGTTTTTTTCAGAGATATTAATAATTTGATTTGTTTCAGGTTAACACATAGGGCCCAGTTCAGTGCCATGTTGCATTTGCCTTCACAAGAAAAGCACTGTATATTGAGCAGGCTGTATTAGGGAATGGACAAAATCTTTTTATAAGAGACCTGGTGCAATTCGTATGAACTAGAAAGGAGCTACAGCAGGCTGAACCACTTCATCAGCATGGCAAAATGTTGCTTGGCAAAAATGGCAGCACAATATACGTGCTGGTGGGCAGGAAGAAGATGGAACATGGAATGGATACTTTGTCAGTGGTGGAAGAGATTTTATCTCCGTCTCACAAAAAGGGAATGTAGGAATAAGTGGGAAAGGTCATATTAATAGTCAAAGGTCTGGTGACAAACAGAATTAAAGGGTTCAGGGATGTGTTTGTTGGGCTGTGCTATCCATTTCTCCAACTGCACTTCTCAGGTATTTCACTATTAGTGCTGGTCTTACAGTTGCTGAGATTTTTTTTTTTCCTGGTAGAAGGTGAATGATAACATATTTTAAAGGGTTGGTAGTGTTTCAGTATGATTGGTTGATGTTGGAGGAATGAAAAATTGGTTTTCATCACCCCCACCCTCCATCCAAAGCTGGATATGGGGATTTCTTTGTGAACGTGGGTTGGGTTAGGTATAAGGCATATTTTATTTGAAGAACTTACAACAAACAGCCCACCTCATTCCCCTCAGACCCCTGCCCCCCCAATCCCAGAAGACAAAGGCAGTACCTGACTTACTATAGTATCTTAAATCAAGAATTTAAAATTGCACATTTTTAAGGAAAACAGTCATCATAGAGTAACATGCCAGTTTGCTTCATGACGTTCCTTTAATACTACATGTTACAACTGCATCAAATGTGTGAGAAAAAGGTCTGCTTTTGTGTTCTTTTCCCTTGGCACTTAAAGGAGCGAACAGTCTTTTTAAAACCTCAGAATTATTATTAAAACCCCTAATAATCAGAGTTATTTCTGAATGAAGCGACAGTTTCTCTTCATCTAGTTAACTCTGTTCTCTGCCCTTGGTTCTAGCGTCTTCTACATACTAGACACTGGTTTCCTTTCTCTGCCCCTCAAAACTCTAAATCTGAAATACCCACAATTTTTAATTTTGTATGATTATCAGATCTTAAAAAGAAACGTAAGACACTGGAGAGGCAAACAGGGCATTCTTGTGATTTTATTTTAATAATGTCAAACACTCCCCTACTCCTCACTAAGACATCCATACCCTCCATTCACATATTCTCTACAACTAAGCCCTTTAGAGAAATACATAACAACATCAGTTAATATGAAGGATGGGAAAGTGTGTGGTTTTTTTTTTCCTCTCTACTTAAAATCAAGATAGAAGTGGAGTAAATAATAGAACTTTTTACTTGTATGTGTGCCTCTGAATTAAATCCACAGGAACGTTGCAGGCTTTGCTTGTCTGTATCTGAACAAGCAGATCAGTTTCATAAGAGAACTAGAAACTTTAAGAAGGAAAACCTCCAAACATCATGTTAGTCTCTAAACGAGATGCTGCAAAGCAAGCTTGGCAGCCCCTTTTAGTTATTTCCATAGCCTTTCCCCAAGGACTCAGAGGCGGACAGAGAGCTTCAGAAGACCTGCATCCATCTCAATGTCTGCATTCTCCTCCATTCGGTCTTCCCTTGGAGAAGGTGGAAGAGAGCCCCGAATGTGGCTTGTTTGGGTTTTTTTTAAGGTTATTTTCAATGCTCATGAAATGTTTGAAGTTTTTCATAGTCTGGCGGCTTAATTAGCTAGCTGTCCACAGACAAGGACTTAGAAGAGTTGTTCCCAGTCTAGTCTTCTGTGTGTTGCTTGTGTGCCTACTTACGTGGAACAAAAACCCTTAAGTACTTTGTTTTTATTGCTTATGTTACTTAGTGGCATCTCTGCTGGAATTACAGTTATAGAGAGTTTTTTGTGAAGCAGATACTGGCCGTAAGTGTATTGAAGTCACTAAATTGATGCTATCTACTGAAGGATTATATTGCCAGATATTTACTACAACAGCAATCCTGTTCTTGAATTGGTAGCCTAAAAGTGGAAGGTTTTGCTTTCTAAACATGTGCGAGATCTGTGTATAAGGAAAGCATATCTTGGAACTATCGAAATAATGTTTCAAGAGCATGTTGTTTTGGGAAAAGGATCCTCCCCAGGTTTAACATGCAAAATCATTTAGTTAGAGCTCTATTTTAAGAGAACTTTAGGATCATGTAGCATCATCTTTCAGCAACCCATAATGTGTAGCTGGACTTGAAGTTGTACACCGCTTAGTGCTATTTGAGCTATAGCTATCTCTTTCTTGAACCCCTCCTGCTTCTCTCTCTTTTCAGCTGTTGGAATCTTATATCTAAAGTCTCTAATCCCTGACATTCCATGTTTTAGAACTGTATTTCACCTGTTAGTCTCCTTCCCTTTGATACTCCTCCTTTGTTTGTAATGCTTTTGTTCTCCATTACCTTGAGATGTCTTCCAGTGTTGTACTGCAAACAGCCTTGTGGAATGTTACTGCTTTTTTTGTACTGTGATGTATTCTAGGGCTGGTCCTGTAGAACTCTTGTTAACCTCTCTCATGGTTGCCCTTTTAACAAAGTGTGGGGCTTTTTTTGTTTAGCTATGCTTTCCTTTCACATTTTTATATTAATTTTCATGTCTGCTGTTCCATCTGGTTTCATGATACTTTTTTTTCCACCAGCATATTTGATGTGATTTTTATGAAGGTTTCAGGGTGATGAAAGCCATATTTATATGTTAGCTTCTATTGAACTTGCTCTTTGTTGACAACTATATTTTTTTCAATTCCCCCCACCCCCAGCATTTGTTTTGTTCTGGGCAATAAGGTTCTTGCCATAGGAATGTGAACTAGCTAGCAGAATAGGGCTTAAACGTGAATAAGAATTTTTTGCTTACTCATCTCTCTGAAATAATTCAGAGCAATATTAAAGTGTCTGCCTACATAATTGTGTGTAGGTATGTATGTTATTGTCTTGTTCCTTCCTCAGCTTAATTACACAGCACCCAAAATGATTCATGAAAGGTGTAGATGGTTTCTCTTGAATCTGATGGGACAATTACGTGTTTGGAGGTGATGTAGGATTACTCCAGATCTTTTCATTACTTTGGGTACTGCAGGTTGGTGTGTGTTTAGTTTGTAATGAAAGGGTAAGAGTAAGAGCCTTGTCATATGACTCACATGAAATGGAAATTTTCCAGTATGCTGCTTAAAGTGAGTCTCTCTGGCAGACAGCACTTTCAATAGCGTTATGATTTATAGTATAGACAGTATAGAATATATATACAGTATAGAATCCTCTTATCATACTAATGTGATGCCCCTATCAGTCTGCAGTAAGTAATCAAATTTTTAAGGCTTTGACTGGAGGTGAAACTTTATAACCTTTGCTTCTTTGAAGATGGGAGCAATTTTTTTTAATTGTTAGAGATGATAAATAGCTGTCCAAGTAATTGTACCTTATAAAGACAGTAAGGCACTGATCACTCAGAGTAGCAAATGTGCTTGCTGACCTTTGAATTAAAGGAGAGATTGTGGCAGATATTACAAATTATGGTTTTTTGGTAGTTTTCCTTCCCCAAAGTTATGCCTATTTGTGATTTTGAACTTGAGTAGCATGGTTTAGATAACATTGTCATTACTTTTTTCATGGAAACTATTGATTCATTGGGTATCATGTAATGTGGAAGTGTTAACATTCTCGAGCAAATGCTAATTTGTCAGAAATTAATATATTCTCTGAATATAAATTACAAAAATAAATTATAACAATTGATTAGTTGCTATGAGTCACAGAACTGAATACGTTCTGGCAAAAGAGGAGCATAAAATTAAGGACAGCATTTGTAGTAATTGTTTTAGATAGACTACAGGTGTCTGGCACTACATAGGTTTAGATACTATGTGCACTCGATAGATGCTTTCATTTGCTTCTGTTGGCTTCATATCCCTATACACCCACAATCTCTGAAGGTGCCTTTTGTGTAGAACTATTGAGCCTTGCAGGAGAGAGGCATTTCTCTTGATAATTCTAGCAATATGCATCATTTTATATGCTGATTTTATCACACATTGTTCAAATTGGTTCATTAAAATTAAACATCATTGAATACTTCCATAGCCACCTGCACTGCCTTAATTCCTGGTTTGCTAAACGACTGAGCCATAAGGTTTCTGCAAGCCTTGCCTTGCCCTTGCTATGTTGCATGTTACAAAAATGCTTGATTATATTAAAGAAAAAAAAAAATACTTGCTTTCAAATATTTCGTACATCTCTCAATGTAGTATTTTTATTCTGATAAGTTTCTCAGCAGATTTACAATTAAAATGGTAATTAGTACCTGCTATTGAAAGAAATGAATGGTTTTTATTAGCTGTATAGACTTAAAAAATTATTTTTAGCTTCTGGAGGTATTTAAGGTTTTTTTGTTTTCCTTTTTGTTCAGATAAAGCAGTTATATTAACCCAAGCTCTACAGCCTAAATGTTTCTCTGTGTGTGTTTGTCTGTCTATCTATCTATTTATTTGTTTCATGTAATAATGAGAACATTGGGGTAGGGAATGAGGGAAATTGAGATTGCAGATGTATAGAGCCAGAACGGCTTTTTGCATTTATGGTCACTGGAATCCTTCTCCACCTAACCTGTCTCCATCTGCAGTCATGCACTCAGTTCCTAGCAGCTTTCCCAAAACCAGCCAACCAAAAACCCCCAAATAGTTAATTCTTATAGAAGGTAAGTAATGAGAATATGTGTAGGTAATTTCTGTTATTAGTCTCTAATTTTTGCTTGATGAATTAACACTCAAAATGGAATGAGCTGTGTTGCGGTACACTTCGCTTTAATAAGGGCAACCATTTTCCAGAGCTACGGATTTCTTCACTTGCATACCGTAGTCTGCAGTTCAGTAAGATGCACCTAAAGAAAACCTGGTATATGTACGCCATCAGCTGATCTTTGCATTTGCTCATGGCTCCTCTGTGCTGGCCTGGTGTTACTTGACGTCCAAGTCCTTGAGGTGCAGTTCTGGGCACTGCTTGGCCGGCAGTGTGGATGCTGCACTCTTCCAGTTCATGCCTTACATTGCCGCCAGCATTTCAGCATGGCTTCTCCTTCCAAAAGGCTAGCCTGAGGCGTGCAGCGATAGCCTTGGCATCGTGCTACAAAAGCTGCTGAAGTGCAGCCCCCTTCCCCCACTTTCCCACCCCCAGCGTTTTGAACTGAGAAAGCACCAGGAGGGGCATGGGGAGCGTTGTGTCCCGGAGCTGTGGAGGTGACGCACAGGGCTCAGGGGCAAGCGAGGCAGGCACGTGGAGGCTGCCTGGTGGGTCTGGATGGCCTGGGTGGAGGTACCCATGAGTGCCCTGGGGGCAGGTGTCCTTGCTGATCCCTTCGGGCCAGGGAGCAGGTGCTCCTGCTGCTGACTGGGACAGCCTAGGGGTAGGCATTGAAATGAAGTGTCTTCTGTCCAGCAGAGCTGGTGATCTTCAGCTCCTTAACCACCTCACAACATGACAGTATATTTTATGTGGTAGTGAGCAAAGGTACATGTGCTGGGGAGTATGGAGAAGGAAGTTCCGTGGTATTTAATGAGGGGCAAATTTATTTCTCTAAATATATGAGAAGAGGGTGAAGCAGTAGATACCACATATCTTAACCTGTGATGCTTAGGGAAGAAACATCTTGATGAAACTGAAACTGCTCTACAGTAGGTGAAAAGCTGCTTGGAAAACGCTGATAGTGGCCTGTCGTTCTTAACATTTTCATTAGTGCCGTGGATGAAGGAACAAGTGCCCTTTGAACTTGTTGAGTATATCCAGGTTACCGAGCCAACAAGCCTATTTGAGAGTAGCCTGGGGATCAAAATTATTTTGATGGTTTGGGGTACTACTAATCAAGAAGAATTGAAAAACAATGAGAAGAAATGATTTGGTGAAACTGGGCAGGCTTGCAGCTACACTTGGGTGGAATGATCAGCACCATGAGTGCAAGATGAAGTAGTAGATCCGCACAGTTTTTGTGGTTGTTGTGAGTTACTAATTAAATATGAGTCCACATTGTTACGCCGTTGTGAAAAAGGCAGCTGTTGTGATTGCTTTGTGTAGGATATCTTGTATGAAAATATACAAAATAGTTTTTTGCGTTAGGTTTTGTGTTGGAGGTGTTGGAGGTTTTTTTTTTTTTTTTTCCCTCTTCTTAGTGCACTTAGAAGAATAGGTACTTGTATTCAGTTTGGAACATGGAAGGAGAATTCCCATTTTGGGAAAGCTCAGAGGAAAGAAGCAGAAATGTCAGAGGGCCAGACAGCAGCACGTCCTCTCTGGAAAGACTGAAGAAATTGAGGTTATCTTTTCTACAGCTGAGAAAAAGGAAATGGAATTTTTCAAAAAGTGAAAGGTTGGTGCAGAGAAGGTGGTAACGTAGTCTTCATGTCGGCTGGTGATAGGTTAAGCAGTAATAATCTTGAATTGCAATAAGAGAGATTCAGGTTGGTGATTAGCTAAAACATTAATTGAATTCTGGAGTTGAGTGCTTAATAGCTGTCTCTCACCAGAGTTGTAAGTGTTCTGCTCTCTACTGTCACAGTTTCCAACCCCCCCAAAATGTCTCTATGTGCATAAATGCCAGGAAAAGTTGTCTTCTATATGTGAGAAAAAAAAAGTGTCAACTAACAGTACAGAGACTTTATTGCCTATTTCTATCTATTTTTGTTGGAAAGAGCCTAAATTCCTTTCTCTTTCCCTATTTGTTCTGGATTTCCATTCTGCATAGGCAAGATTCTGTAGGTTAGCCGGATTAGCCCTTGATCTGTGTTGAGGGTTGATAGGTAAAACATAAGAAGGAATAAATATTTTTTAAACGTTCTTAGAAACTACTTTGTTATGATTAACAGTTGTGCTTGATTCCTAATTTTTTTTAATATTCCTTTCATAGAAAGAGATTTAAAAAAAAAGTTTAGTGTTAGAAGGCAATACTGTATGATTAATCTGTTTTCTGAGATGCTTGACACTTGTCTCTGAGTATCTTATTTGGACATTCAGAACATTTGGAAGCAGTGTTAGGATTCAAAGTTGTTAACAACTTTAGAGTTCCTTTGTGGTTTCGGCAGATTCTAATTTTGAAGGAAGAGTTTTAGAGACTGAAATTATACTCTGTTCATTGCTACATCCTCTTAATTCAGTACAAATTATATATTCCCTTAGGAAGTACAAGTGCAAAAATTTTATTTAAAAGCTTAATTGAATTTTAAAAAAGAAAAGAAAGTGAAATAGCTCCTTGTATGACTTGGTATTCTGATATCTGTACTCTGTCATTGGAGAAACCAGAATGTGAAATAACTCAATCACAAAAGAAATTTGTATGAAATTACATTTGGAACATGGGTTCAATTCCTAGTCCTAATAATTAAGTACTATGCTTGACAAATGAATATTGGTGATAAAAGCTCACAAGTTGTCTGAAACTGAGACTAGGTTCTCGTCTGTCATGTGGTTCATCTTTTGGTAGATTTCTCAGTTTTGTATTTTTTATAACTTCAGGTTAATCTCACTAGTTGGTGCCAAGGATTAGCTAGTAACCTCATGCAGGTAGAGGAATGTTATGGGCTTGGATGAATACGCTTAGTGTATTTTGGTTTTGCAAATGTATTTGCATTGTGAACTTCAGTATTCAAAATAAAGGAGGATTTCAATAGCGTTAGCATGTACAGACTAGCTATTTGGAAGGAAAAAATGGTTTTCAAATTTTAATTAATTGGAAAGTGTGGTGTCAAGAGGAAAGATGTTGATCTTCATAAACTGAGATGTTTTCTGAGAAAAAAACCAAAATGCTCCAAAGAACAACAAAAACCACCAAACCCCATTAATAGCTGTGAACTTCAAGTTTTCCCTTGAAAGAAAAGCAATCCTAGTTTATATGCAGTCTTTCTCCTTGCTGTTCTTCCCATTGCTGAACACTGAGCCCAATTATTTCTTTCCAAACAGTGTCAAAAAATGCTAGCATGTTAGCATGAGTGATTTTTATAATAGATAGGGTTGTTTCCATCCATCTCAAAAGTATTTCCCTGTAGAAGAAAGATGGTGTGTACTAGAGTGTAAAACCAATTGAGCTGCTAATATAATTTGAGAGGCAAGGGTTTATAGGGAGAGCTTATTTATTTATTTACCTATTCATTTTTTTTTAAAGCAACTAATTCAGATGGAAAATATGATGACCTCTCAGGCGTCCTAGCCTCCATCATGTCTGATGGAGATGCAGCAAACATCAAACTAAGTACAGGTTATAACCATAACTCTGGATGTAATGTATTAATGCCTATCAGTTTAAGTATTTGGGAGAGAAGAGTAGCTCATGTCTGTGGAATGGAGGGCTGTTAGCAAGAGCTGAAGCATGATGAGAGTTGTCACCCCCCATAAAACCTATATGTCCGTTTTAATGGACAGTATCTAGGAGAGAGAGGAATTCTAATTTCTGAACTTAAGTTTTTAATGTATTTTCTAAGCCTCCCTGGAGTATCAAGACAAATGTTTTAGCTGTGTTTTGGGTGGGCTTTTTGTCTGTCTATTTTTGTTGGTTTTATTGCCTGTATGAATTATTTCTGGTGCACAGCAGATATTTAGAGTTTTTAATCTTGTTTCCATGGTATTTAATATGATTGATTATGTATCCACTTTTTGGATAGGATTCTTCAATGCATTTTTTGGGTATGTAGGATCGTGGATTTTGAATGTTTGCTTTAGGTGGTGTTGAGTTTTTTATTATGGTTATCATAAAGATGCATTATAGGGTTATTTGCACTTGCAAGATCAAAATCGCAGTCAGTAAATGGAAAATCAAAAGAAATTCCAGAAGCTGTCTGTAGATGTTCCTTTTTTTTTAGCCTTTTCCTTTCCATCAGTGTAAAATTCAGAGCTTTACGGGGCATTCAACATTAATGTACTACACTTGTTAAATTGCTTAAGATTTTATTTTACAAATATGCATAACCATAGTCTGAAGACAGACTATTACTTGGAAGTAATAAACTTCAAAGTTTCCAGTGTTGGTTTTTTTTCCTTAAGCAAGTACTTAAGTTCACTAAATAGTCCTGCAGCTGCATTGATAAAGACATCATTCCTGGTTGTTCTCAGCTGGAGTGTGAATCACTACAAAGTAAGGTTTGTACTTCAGAGAGGAGGATGGGTGATATTTTGAAGAAGAGGTAACAATTTGCTGTTAGATCTATCTTCTGAATGTATAGGTAAGTACTGTTTCCACAATTTAAATATTGTTCTAAATTGTTTTTCAAAACTTATCAGTGATAACTCTTTTATTAGTAGTTGGTTCTTAATTGGTGTTCATAGAATCATAGAATGTCCTGAGTTGGAAGGGACCCACAAGGATCATCGAGTCCAACTCCTGTCCCTGCACAGGACAACCCCAAATTCACACCATGTCTCTGAGGGCATTGTTCAAGTGTTTCTTGAATATCACCAGGCTTGGCGCCATGACTGCCTCCCTGGGGAGCCTGTTCCAGTGCCCCACCACCCTCTGGGTGAAGCACCTTTTCCTAATATCCAACCTAAACCTCCAATATCCAACCTAAACCTGTTGTTGATTTAATCAAAGGCATATACAGCTCCTTAAGTGTAGGTCCTACACCTGTAGAAGGAATAAAATCTGAAAGTGAGAGATGGTTCTTCAGGTCTCTGTGTTCTGAGGAAAATTGTTTTCATCGCAGAAAAATATATCATTTGATGCCAAGAAAAACTGGTCTAAAATGAATGAATACTCTTCCAGTTACCAAAAAAAAAAATCTAATGAAACTATTTTATAAACTTCCCATGCTTTAAATAAATTCTAAGACTACTTTCAAGAAATACAGGGCATATAATTTCTTCTTCTGAAAGGTCTGTAGTAACAATTGTAATCTGCTGTTGCATGTGGTAATGATTATGGCTTTTGAGCCTTTTTAAACTGTTGGTGATCCTTGGGAGTGGTATTCTCAGCAGATTGTTAATTCTTATTTTCTGCTGTCACAGGCTTATCCAGGGAATGACCAGTTTAATTTCTGTTTTTGATTTTAGTGTCTTAAGCTGATAGGAAAAAGTATCTTCTCAAAGCATTTTAAATACTGTTGCTTTTTAAAGAATGTTTATTCTGTTAAAGACACTCTGAATATGAATGCTGCTTCAAAAATATTTTCCCATTCAGTTAAAATCTAAATGCCACTTAGGTTTTTTTTTTTCCCCCCCTTTCTAAGTACTAAAGAGGTCGCAGAATTTTTTTTCTTCAGTTGGCAATGAAGAGAACATAATCCTAAAGATATTTTTTGAGCTGTCTTTCCCTGAATAATTTCCGGCTACTTGAAAGAAGTTACTTTTAACTAAACTTATTTTTTTTCTGGGGCAAAAAAACCCCATGTCTGTGTACGTATTGCAGCTTCGGCTTCCTCTCATATCTTGACCTGACTCTGGGGTTGTTCCAGGAGTCCATTCGTTTCCCTCACCTGGGAAGAAATCAAACTTTGCTGCCCTCTTGCATCTCTGAAGAGGGGGACAGGAGACTTGGGTCATTTTCTGCTGGATTTGGGTGTTGATTTGGCTCATGCAAGGGTCTGATGAGCAGAGATGGAGGAGGACATGGGGTGTATCTGTGTGCTGGGAAGAAAAGCCTTGTGTGTCTCAGCGGCAGCAAGCTTTCAGGTCACCTTGGCTGACATGTATGAATTCTGTGTGAACTTGGTTTTGTGTGCCACAGCAAATGCACAGTGTGCTGGAGACCTATGCAAACGCTCAACACGTACATTTTCTATAAGACTGTCTGCCTTAGAAGAATGCTTTTAATATTTTTAAATTTCACTTTAATTACTTTCCAAGTAAATAATACCCTGCAGAGGAAATGGATAATTTCATCTCCGACTGCTTACAATCTTCTCAGTAAAGAAAAATGTGTCTCCTTAATCAGCATTTGATAAATCTAAATGCCCCTTGGCTTGAGGGTCTGTTTGGGTGTTCAGTTTATGTTCAGTAGTGGTGATGATACGATGTCATCGTAGCCCTGTAGGTGGGCACAGAATGGCCAACACTGGTCTTCCATTCTGAAAGGTCTGCCACAAGAATGGGTGGAAAAAAACTAACACGTGGGGAGATGTCTGCTTGTGCATTACTGCTCACCTTATCCAGCCAAGTAATATCAGAGCAGTTCACAGCAATGGTAAGGCAATATGGCTTTCAACTCTTTTCGGCGCCTGTATTTCATACAGTGAAGTTGTTGCAGCTGTTTGTAGGTGTGTCTGTCTTCATGGGACTGAATTTTCCCCAGGAGGGGCAGAATGCCTTGAGGTTTGGCAGTGTCAGCTGCTGCTCTGGGAGCAGCTGCAAGTTGGAACACCTTACTGGATTTAGGCTGTGCAGGCACGAATGGTATCCAGTTATTTGATATCCCAATTGGATAGCTTCATACTGCGTTGATATTATTCTAGAGTTGGAAGTGTCTTGATGTTCATACTTAGAAAATATATTTTCTTTCAGACAGATAACTGGAGTAATGTATGCTGCTTCTTGGGCAGCCAGATGAGCCACTGGGTCACTGAGAAGCATCCGATAGACAACTGTGCCACCACCTGTGGGATATTTATGGCTTTACAATAGAATTTCAGCCAACTTGAAGCAGTTGTTACTTTCATCTTAGCTATCCGTTCATGGACACTGATGTTACGAATTCATAACCGAGTGCCTCACTTAATTTCCGAATAAATACGAAACTATTCCATGTGCCTTTTGGTTACTTAAATGTAGCTTACTGTTCAATAACATTGTCCTTTCATAAGCTTGCGTGATGCATCCTATCAAATGTCGTTTTCTGAATGCATTGTTGGAAGAGGCTGCTCAAAGGAGCACATCATAAGATAAATGCTGTTTTGTACAGACGCTGCAAGCTTCTGTTACAGATTTCAGTTGCTGACATTTTTCTGTCTCAGGTTTTGTTGTGCTTAAAGCCTATGTATTTGCTAAAGATCCATCACAAGAAAAAACAGGGTGAAAGGACTTAAATTATCATACCTCAGAAACTGGTATCTCATCATGTTTTCTTTCTCTGCATCAGTACAAACAAATCCACAGAAACCTAATGGTACATATGGGAAAACTAGGAGTTCAAACACTTCAATGGTGTATATTTTTCATGTTTATTACTATGTAAAATGTTGATAAGGAGAGCAGAACTTTTGTAGCTGCTTATAGCCTGCGGAATGATTTCCAGTCAAAACTTCATAAACTTTGCTCCAAATACTGGCATACCTTTGAAACGTGGTGGTGGTTGTGTGTCCCCCTTTTTTTTTTTTTTTTCTTGGCAAACATTTTCTTGTTATGGAATAGATGAGTCATGAGTGACAGTAGTATCATGCCAGTGGTATTGTAGGTGTTAATACTGGCAAAGTGTTGTGGCGCCCGTGATACTAATTTTGTGGCTGATCTGGTGCTGCTTTGATGTACCTTGCCAGGATCAGTCTTATTCTGTGCTGCCTTGTCAAGCTGTCTCCCTGTTGTTTTACCTCTGTGGGTGTGGAAAATGGGGTAATCCCATTTACATGACCTTGTACAGCAGTGTTTTTGGCATCATCAAGTATAGGCTGGAGGGCAGGACACCTTTTCTTGTCATATGAAATTGCAGTGTCTGTGCAAAACTGAGTTGTTGCAGTTCATTAGGCTGAGTTTCTGTTTGAATGAGTGAGTACTCTGCGTTTATTTGCATGGTGTAGCTCAATGACCTGTTTCGGATTGGTTATTTTAATATTTCTCATTCTCTATGGGAAGTAGAAGAAAAAAACAAATGGATTTTGATTTGCATCTCCAGAAAAATTTCCCCTGTCTTCGTGTTGTGTGTTTTTGTTTTCATTGTTGTTTTTAATCTTTGTAGTAAATTCAGAGTCTTGACTTGACTTGCATTTGAGTTGTGGTGCATTGGCAGTGAACTATGCAATGAAGTTGGAATTGCTGATCCTGATTTTCTTCCCTTTCATTTTTGACAGTCTATAAAGAGATTGAATCAAGCCTTCAACAACTTGAGTCTTGTGTAGGGAATAATACTGCAAGCAAGTGAGGTGTATGGAAAAATACCCCTGAATCGTAACCATTTAAAGAAATTTTGGAGAACTCTTGTGTTGTTTACGGCAAGAACATTATTTTTGAATTATTTTTTTTAAAGAAAGCAGATGACTGACAGGCAAATCAGGATATAATGATATTGCGTATTTTGTGTGAGTATCAAGTAATGTATTTTAGGTGGGATTATAGTGTCTTCACGTTTATTTCTAGATACTACACTCCTTAAGATGTGAAACTGAACTGATGGGGCAGAGCATTCAAATTAGAAAGCTTAATATTGTCTCTAGTTTATTTTCTTAATTTCTTTAATATTGTTTTTGCTCTGTCCTAGGATGGCAGACATTCACTATGTGTTGAGTAATGGAAGGAGAAGGAGGAAGAGGAGGCTATAATGGTTTGAGGTTTTGTAAACCCAGGTGGATGGAAGTTTACTTAGAGTATATTTAACTTATTTATTGGCTGTGGTTTCTTTTTTTCTTTTGAAAAGAATATCCTTCCTGCAAGAAGAGAAAGTTAGTAGCTTTGAGGTTTTATCATTAGCCTTTATTTTTTCCCTTCTTGCAAATTACAGAAATAGATGTAAAGGGCCCTCTGTGAAACAGTCACAGGGATGTTACTCTGAAGAACAAAATAAGCATAAATACTAGTATGTGGAAAATGTAAATTTTCTATTAATTACTATAGACATTACTGAACTTCCTCTGTTTGCAGTCTACTTCCAGTTGCAAGCCTGTTTCTGTATTTCTGTGTGAGTTCATTGTCCTCTCATAAAGATTGCCTGAAACCTAACTGGGGCCTGTAATGTTATATAGTAGTTATTAAAAAATGAAATAAAAAGGTCACATAGTCCTGAGCTTCAGCATAATGCACTTAAGTACCTTGACTCTCCACCTCATGTCATTGACATTGCCATGAAATAAAGACAACCCCTTCTTTTGACTTCATGGGGAAGACTTTTTACCTGATCTTTTTCTGTTAAATCTGTTGAAGCATCTTCACATTACTTTCTACTACATTGGGGTGTAGATCATGGTTTTTCCCCATCAGCGAACCACAAAGTTGAATCCACTTCTGCACCCAGAAATCTAGTTGCATATGAAATTCAGAAATTTCTGAATTATTTTTTTCACCTGAAGGTGACATAATCATATCTTGGTAACCAAAGGAGCACAGTGGCAGGCAGAGAAGTTACCACAGTGTGCCCTCAGAATGGAGATGGTTTGATAGTTAGTACTTGTCTGAAGGATGGAAGATTTGCAGGAGTCAAAGACCAGCCTGCTGAAAATTACAAGTTTCACACTTCAAATAGAAGCTCGTTTTTCAGGGAGCAAGGAAGTGAAAGAAAATAATTTGATCAGGAAACTGATCTGTCACGTTGGTACATTACAGCAGGTGTATTTTAGTTAAGGATTTTTTTTTCTTTAATCTTAACATGACTTCTTACCTGCAATTAACTGCTAGATGATAAGCAAGCTTGGTTTTCAGTAGGGGATAAAAACTAAGGCTTTTCACAAGTAATTACTTAAGGAATTAATTTATTCTGAAATGATCTGTCCTTGCCACTGAGCTAGGACATCAAGTTCAATGCTTATCAAAATAAACAGTATATAGTGAAAGCCATGAGGAATATACAGATATATTTAATAATATGGCTAAGGAAAAGCCTGATGTCTCTTATTCCTTATCTATGTAGATGCCTTTTAGCAGGTTCATGAATAAGTGCTGAATAGGCATCAAAATCTTCCTGGAAGTCAGATCCTGAAGTTGAATTCTTGGCATGAGCTGGGGCAAAGGCTTAGGAGGCAGTGTTATTTAGCTGTTTCATACTCTGATGTTTCTGTTCTGTGCAGGAGAGAATTGGACTGACCTTTTAAATCAGGAATAGTATTAGGAGCTATTAACTGGCAAATAAATAGAAGGGACTTGAGAGAAGCAAAAATGGGAGGGTGGAGTTTGCTTTGGAGAAATCAAACACTTGAGTGTGGTTGGGAGAAAGAGAACATTCCTTATGAGTTCTAAAGATTGTAAACTCACAAAGATGGGGAAGACTCTTGTGGGAATTACTGAAAGGGGGGTGAAGCAACATAAATGTCTTGAAACTACATGTTTCAAGAAAAATGTTACTGATGAGTTGTGATGCGTTTTGTAACAGCCCTACTGCCAGAGTAACTAAAGACTTTGTGCTTGGGCATGGTGAAAAATAGACAGTGAAAAGAATAGTGAAAGGAATAGTTAAGGACAATGGCTCTTTGTCCAGGTCTAAATTATGACTTTGGATACTTTTTACCTCTAATTTCTTCCAGCATAATCCAAAGATGAAATTTATTCTTTCTGTCTTGTAAGAATTAAAAAAGAACTTCTGCTCTTTCATGTTAGTTTCTCTTTCTTCATTGCCCAAAATATGTATTTTTAATTTTTTTTTTATAATTTTGGTTTTTTAATGAGGCAACTCACTTGCAGCTTCCTTATTGTAAAATCTTAGTGGAAATACAGCACAGGTCAGTAGTTTTTTTTCTTTCTTGTCTGCAAGAGAAGTAGGTATGTACCTTGTTTTACATCTGCTTGTGCTTGATTTGTTAGGCCAATAACGATGGCAGGAGTCACAGAGCCTGTCTCCACTGGGATTTAAAAAAACAGCTAGTATATGTAGTATCTAATTGCAGTTAGGTAAAACTATTTAACTGCTACTGTTTACCATTTTGGCAACTGTGGTGGGCTGACCTTGGCCAGACCCCCACCCAGCTGCTCTTCTGCTCCCTTCCTCAACAGCAGAAGGGGAGAAAATAAGACGAAAAACCTTAGGGGTTGAGACAGAGGGATGGAGATCACCTCTCCGGGAAATCACAGTTACCAACCATCACAGACAAACCTTGGCTTAGGGAAAAATTAACTTAATTCTCCCTGCCAGCGCAGGGGGATGGGGGGCTGTGATCAGTCCATAGCACTTGGTCTTTGCTGCTCCTTCCTCCTCGCCCTGTTCCCCTGCTCCACCTTGGAGCACTGTTGTGAAGTTACTGTAAATTCTCAGGGAAAATATCAAATAGATAGTTAATCTTAGGGATTAATATGTTTGCGAGCATTTCCCTCACTTAAGATTCTCATTTCTGCCAAGTCCAAAAGTATTTTACCATCTAGCTTGTAATCCGTTTACCTCTTGTTCCCTGTTTTAAAGTTAAATATCTGAGTAATTGTTCCCTGTTTGAAGTGGTTTGCTGAGGTTTGTTTAGCACCTCTTGCTTTTGTACTGTGCTGATATTGCTACTAAAAATAATCCAGGGTGTTGGTTAGCTCCACAAAGTGGCCACTTGGCTGTTTTGTCATCCCTTTATTAAGTACATCTATTAATTGAAAACTGTTGACTTGGTAGTAATACAGTATTACGGATTTGTTTCCTGTGTGTGATTTTTTTCATATGCAGTTATGCCTATGTTTCATTGTTTGTATATAAAAATAAATGCTGTCTCCCCATTTTACATAGTCAGCTGAGTGTTGCAGTAGCTGTATGTGAGAGCAGGTTGGATGTTTGCCTGACCACCTGGGATCTCTGTACGCTAATACCTAAGTGTACGCTGGAGTGTACATTACCTTTGAAAGTGTTGTTTTTAATGCTCACATATATTTTGACATTTATTTGGATAGCATTATAAATGACTGTCTCATATCAGGACAGTTCCCGTTCACTGTAGCTAATTAATTATTTAAAAATTAAAGGAAAATCTTCTAGCAGTGGTTTTATTTATCCTTTTACTTCATATCTAACAACATTTATGAAATACATATGTTTGTTTTGGTATGTGAAAGGGCATTTGGTGCTAATTTTGAGAGCACGTATTTTCACAGGGATGGCATCTCTACTGTGATCCTTCTAGTGGGCGTTGCTTTATAAAAGTAGTGTCTAGTATTAGCCAATACCTTCCAAATTTGGAACTTTTATAGCTTGTTCTCATCAATGCTAAGCTGCCTCAAACTTACTTGGACATTGAATTATATATCTTTTGTTTCAAACACTATTCTTTCTATAATTTCAATTCTTCATGTTTATGTGGCCTCATTTGTTTTAATGGATTGCACAGCAACTGGTGCCACATACATAGTACTACAAAATACAGTGTTCAGTGTTAAAGGAAATGCTTGTTTAAAAAAAAACAACGAAACTGTAGAGGGAGTATCTAGGGCTAAAGTTTTGCATAAAAGCTTTAAGTTTTGACTGAAGAATGACAAGCATATATAAATGGGGAAAAAAACCCCAACTCTTTCAATCCTATATTAGTACCTAGTATTTCTTTATGAATAAAGAATGACTTTCTTATAAAAGGCATAAGAAAATATTTTCTGTGTTTTTCAAAGATATAAATTTGATGTATAGTTTATTTTGGCATTGGCTTCTGCTTTTCTTGGAGTAGGTAGATGACTGAGGAAGGAGTGAGGCTGTTTACATTCATGGGATATAGCCTCTTAAGTTTGAAAAGGGGGGTAAGTAGAAGTAGTTTGTGAGATGCTGAACAGATGCTTTGGCTTCGTGACAAATGGTTTATGAATGCTGTCTGGAGCTTTTCATGAAATGCTGTAGGACTAACACATGTTGCTAGATATAAGCAAGTTTACTGCTAAGTATTTTTAAATGATGAAAAATGAGGTTTTAAAAATAGAGTAGTATAAAATGTGTTGATATGCAGAAAAATGTATGTTGGAGCTTCCAAAGACTATAGTGGATTATCTTATATAGAACACATAAGGATATATAGGAACAAGATCTTGAAATACATCTAGTTTATTTCTTGTAATTTGATTGTGATTTTCTTTTCCCCCAATGTTTTTATCTTGAGATAAGTTGAGAGAAATGACATTTCAAAAATTCTGCAAAACTCAGTTCTTTTATTCTACTCCTTCCTTCCCCTCCAAGGTTCCTTTCAGAAAAAGTTGGAGTGTTTATCTGCTTCCTGATCTTAGTTTTAGCAATGTTAATGTTTATTTTGTGTAGGAAAAAAATCAGTTGCTTTTTGTCTGTTGCTTACAAATATTTGCAAGATATGGCTAAGAGGCAGTGTAAATGGCTATAGAGAATCTGTGCTAACAGTGTGGAAAGCAGTCTTTCTAATTTTCCAATGGTCCTTTCCAGTTTTCTAACTCTCATGTAGAAAAAAAACCACACAAACTGCTGACATACAACCTCCCCCTGCCACGTGCATGGTATTTATTGCCAAAAATTTTGAAAATATTATTCTGTAAATATTATTCTGTAGTGTATCAATCATGAATAATCAGGTACTTGTAAGAGAATATGTATTATTACGATAGAGATTACAAACACACTTATTACTAAGTAAGTTTATTCTGGAGTCAAGGGGCATAATAACTACACACCAGTGAACGTGGCCTTAGAAACACATTTTTGAGCATCTCATGTAGAATTCTCTGTTGATTCCAGACCATAATCATTAAAGACTTTTAATAACAGCAAACCGAAATAGTATAATACGATTCCTGTGTGTCTTTATAAATGGGTATTAATGATGAAAAGATGGTCAGAAACTGATACTTTGCCACATTTTCTAGTAAAAAGGGAATCCAATAATGGATTCTGCATATAATTCTAAATATTAACTAGGTACTTATGTTACATTATAGTAGAGTCTTCTTTAAACTTTTTTTAAAGTTTAGTGTTAAAAATCAGGATCCTGGCACTATACTTCAAGAGTTTATTTCATTCTATAGTATTGCTTTCTCTTTTGTTAGAATTTTTTTTTTTTTTATCACAGAGTATCTTTACAGGCCAGTAAGTTAGCATGTCACAGATAACTTAATCTGTTTACATAAATTTTCATTTTCTCCTGAGCAACAGCTTGTCAACAATTTTCAGAATGGTTAATAAAACTGTTTAGGTCTTACTAGAACACAGTAGTTCCTTGTTGCATAAAGATCAAAGTACAAACTTCATGTACAGGGTGGTAATAGTTTATACAAATACATACTTCAGAGAAGATTTTCCATCAATAAATGCTCATTCATGTACATACTCTCAGAACTTCTATGGGGCTACTCATTTGGAGAGGTGCTCACAATTCTATGATTTTTTTTTTTTTTAAATTTAGGCTAATTTTTGAACTGTATTTTTGATGGATTTCATCTGAGCCTTCTTTGGGAGGAAGAGCTCTTTATTATGGTGCTCTTTAGGACTAGAAGTAGAAGCAAAATCTGTTCAATGTGAAGCTTCTGGAATCATTAAGCAGGACGGTAGGTAAGTTCAGGTTAGGAAACTTTCCTGTGGCAAGGATTCAGACTATATGCTGAGTTGGATTTTCTCACCTGGTTGTAATGTTTTGCCTGGCATGCTATGTCTCAGAAGCTTTGTTCTGTGGGGTTCGTTCACTATATAGTACCTTGTATGGAGTTGTTGCTCTTGAAGAAATGGGGGTGCTCTAGGGCTGGGATAGATGGTAGTCCTGTCTTTACTGTCCATTCTGCAGAACATTAGGGCAAACTGTTTCAGTATAATGTCCTCTGTAACCTGTTTAAACATCTGATTTCTGTTTTATGCTTTAGCTAGACAGGCTGAGCTTGTTCTGTCTTCTGAATACTTTTAAAATAAATTTACAAGATGGGCTCTCTTCCAGCTGAGAAACTTCTGTAATCCCCTCCACTGGCAAATGGAGCAGCAAACCCAACTTTTCAGGAAAAATGTGGCTTGGTGTCCTAAGTGAACTATTTCTATCGCTAATGTATCTAAAATTCAAGTTTTGCCATTTTTTCTGGGTAGAGGAAGGTATGATAAAGGTGCACTGAGGACGTTATTATTCCATATTTTTCATTTTTAGCAAACCCATGGAGCAAGTTGAGAGAATTTTGGCCTCAGTGACCTCAGAATAATGATGATCCTTTGCTCCTCTTGTTATTTTTATTCAGTCTGTCTGTGATCCTATTTCCAATTATCTGATCCTAAAAGAGGAGAGAGGAAGGTTTGTAGGTGGAAGAATCTAGATAGGTCCTCAGAGATGTGTGATGTCTTCAGTAGATACTGCTTCAGTGATGTTTCTAGCATTTTATACTTTGCTGGGTTTCTTGCTACTTGAATTTTGAGGTTTTGGGATATGAAAACGTTTGCATTCCATTCCAGTTGAACAGTCTGTTTCTTGGCATTTATCTTTTTCTTACTACTGTTTTTGGTTTTTGTTTCCTTTCCCACTCCCACCTTCTTTAGGATCATATATGATAGTGATTTCCTCAGACCATGACCCTGGAGAAAAGACTCGACTCCAGCTTCCAACGATGAAAGAAAATGATACTCACTGCATTGATTTCAGCTACCTTCTGTACAGCAAGAACGGAGCAAACCCAGGCACTTTGAACATCCTGGTTAGGGTGAACAAAGGGCCGCTGGCTAATCCCATCTGGAACGTCACCAGCTCCACTGGCAAAGACTGGCTTCGAGCGGAGTTGGCTGTCAGCACTTTCTGGCCCAATGAGTATCAGGTAAGCTTGCAATAAATTCTCACTACTTTGTAATGTTTACAGTGAGGTCCTCTACAATTTGCATTCATTTTGGTCTGTTCTGATAGAGTATTTTCCCAGTGTCCTTAAAATGTTCCGTTCAGAATAAATAATTATTTGGAGATGGATATTTTTTATAGGTTATCATTCAAAGTTATCTGTTATTCTATAGTAGGAAAAAAATAAGCTGAAAACAAGCCTTATTAAAAGAAATGGTAAGGTTAAAGTCCAGGAACATAAAAAATTATAAACTCCCAGAAATAAATTGCCTGTGCAACTGTAATTTGTACCTGTCTTCCCTCCTCTTTTGGATATCCCTGTGTTACCATGTCTAATTACATGACCGTAAACTGTGGTTTTTTTCCACATGACATTTGCTTCATTTGCTGTGCAGGCAGAATGGTGCTCACTTAATGAGCAGCTGCTCAGGACGTGTTTTTCTCCTGTTTGCTCGCTATGGGACAAAACCACCTGCAGTGTAGGGCTGTTGTTTAGAGAGAAAAATAGTCTTGTTATTACTAGATGCTGTTGTTTGATTTGTTTGATTAACCTGAGAAAGTACCTGCAGCTGTTTTGCTCAGTGGGTATTTGATGTGAAGGATGAATCTTACACACAGGCATTTTTGTCCTGGCATTTAAGAGGGGGAAGAGTTGGATTAGATGCACTCATCTGAGTTGTTACACCATGAGGTGTTATGTCATTGTTGTATGTACTGCTTACAGGCCCCTGTCTAAGGATGCTTCAAGTCATTAGTGTTCTTCCCAACTGTTTGAATGTCTGGACTAGTTATCAAATGAAGCAAGGTGGCCTCTTTATTAATGATTTTCTTGAATAGTGGTATTATAGGAATGTTTCTTAAAGTGCCTTTTCTAAAATTCTTTGCAATTGCCCACCATCAAAATAATCTCCATTAAAAAACAAGTGTCAGTGCAAGCAGCCTTACTTATAAGTTGAAAATGGTATAATTTAGTATCATTTTATGTTTTTCTTCAGTTTTTGTTTCCCTGTTTTTAATATTTTTATTTGTAAAGGAATTTAATCTTTTGGTGACATTGAAACTGGGTGAAATTTGATTTAAAGTTCTGAAACCTGGTTTCATAAAGCTTGGCTTCTAAGGAGGTGTTTTATTAACCCTTTTATGTTGCTAGAAAGTAGCTTTTGGTGTGCTTAAAAAACCAGGAGCCTTTTATAGCAGTATAGTAGTAATCAAGTATAGCAGTATTATATGCAGTAAATCAGGTTTCTGCTGACAGATGGCCAGGCTTGACAATGAGATTGGTGGTTGGGGCCTTATCTTAGCAACATGGCCATTTTTCACTTACGTTATAGCCTTCACATTATCTCTCTATAGACTGCGCTTAAATTCATTCTTTCCCTTGCTCGGTTATCCAGCAGAATATTGAAATAATGTGTAACACAGTTTATTTTTAAATTAAAAATAAATCTGGAGTAAGATTGGAGAACTGTTAATGCAACCTGCTGTGATTTGTGTACAACTTGCACAATTGCTTTTATGAACAGGAGGGGAAATCTGCATGCTGTCCATGCACACCTGCTTGTTTGCACAAACAGGGTTGGTATTTTTGTGGTTTTAAGTGGTTCTTTGAGGTCCCAAAGTGAACATTGGTTTTCATTGTTCTTTTTGTTTGTTTGTTTTGGGGTTTTTTGGTTGGTGTGGGTTGGTTTTTTTTTTTTTTTTGTTAGTGTTAATTTTGAGTTGAGTTATTCTTTCCCATGGAAGTTGGTTTTTTTTTTTCGTTTTTCTCATAGGAGTTCTTTGCTGTAGAGCTCTGGCTCATGATTTTTGCACTTTGATCTACCTGTTGGTTCATGAGGTTAGCCAGCCCTGAAGGGAAATATGCATCGGTTTTTATAACGTGATGGAAGAGGTTGTTCTTTACTAAACTGGGAAATGGATTTCTGCCTGTACAAGCAAGGTCACTGCTAAAGATCACTGCGGAGCACAACTGTTTTGCGTGTGCTTTGTTAATCAGGTCAGCTTCAGTGCCATTTCCTTCACTTTTAAGTGAGGGAAGAGAACAGAGATTAGCAGGGGCTGAATAGCACAGGTTACCTTTTAAGGAAGTCTCACACAGTGACTTGGAGGTTAGCAGGATGGAGGTGTTAATAGTACTAATGAAGTGCTGCACCCAGGCTGATTAGCTCCTAAATAGTATTTCTGTTCAAAACTAGCACAGTGTTTTTGCATGTCACTGGTCAACAGTATAGATACAGCTTATGCATGTTTGGATGGACTTTGCATTTCTTTTTACTTACAAGAGATTATATATAGATATATATGTGTATATAAATCCATTTACTTGCCTTTCTTTAACTATATTGTGTTCAGTGTTTTTTTTTTGTTTGATTGGTTTGGGTTTTTTCTTACTCTTTTCTGACAATTTTCTTACTTTATTACAGTAGCTTTACTGGATCAAGCTGAATTTTTTGTTTAGCTTTGTATCCTGTCTCTGATGGCAGATCGCAGTGGAAGCTTGTAGAATAGTTCACGAACAGGCCAAACTCATGGTCATACTTCCCCCAGAATACACTTCCAGCCTTGAGCCTATTTGTAGCTCAGGAACTTTGAGCGTAAGAACTAAAGCAGTGCTTTTCTATACTTCCGTTAGTCCATGGGGGCTTTTTGCACGGGTTTAAGCCTCTAGTCTCTACAGTGTGTATGACATGAAATTCTAATGTTAATTACACGTTAGGACCATTCCTGTGGGTTTCTCCAAGCATGGGGCCTGTGATTCCTCAGTTGTCATATTTTGCTCTCGAAGTTTCAGCAGTACTGTAATGATACAATGTGTCTTCTCTCTCCTGCTAGCAAGGCATCTGTATCTTCTATTCTATTTGTATAACACGTGGATGAACTGTTGAGGAGAAGGGTTTGGCCAGAGAATCCCTTGGGATCAAGGATATGATTTGATTTTTGGTTCTTGTTAGTTCTGGAATTTTTTTTAACACTCTGTTGCAAATATACCACCTTTGACCTGCCTAAAGTTTGCTTCAAAGGAAAATTATTTTGGAATTTTTGTTGTTTTAAACTTTTGTAGCTGTCTTGGAGTCTTGTCTCTCTGTTGTCTGTGTTGGTTACTCCTGTAACTCATCAATTTATTTTAGTTAGGATGTTTATTCCTGTCTGGATGCATTGTTTTGTCTAATGCTTCTGTTCATTTCCCCAAGTTCTCTTGTGCTTTGCACAGTAGGAATTATCCAACTGCTGAGGTGTCATGGTTTAACTCCAGCCAGCAACCAAGCACCACGCAGCCGCTCGCTCACTCCCCCCATCCAAGTGGGAAGGGGGAGAATCGGAAGAGCAAGAACTTGTGAGTTGAGATAAGAAGAGGTTAATAATGAAAATAAAACAATAATAACAACAACAATTATAACGTAATGAAATGGAAAAATAAGAGGGAGAGGGAGAGAGGGGTGTGAAAACCTGGGAGGGGGCGGCGTAAACAACCAAACCAAACCCTAAGTGCTGCAACCGCTCACCCTCTGCCGAGCCGACCGACGCCAACAGTCCCTGAGCCGCGATCGCCCGCTCCCCCTCCACCCCCGCCAACTCCCCCCAGTTAATATACTGGACATGATGTCATATGACATGGAATAGCCCATTGGCCAGTTTCGGCCAGCTGACTTGGCTGTGGCCCCTCCCCTCCCAGCATCTTCTGCACGTGGCAGAGCATGGGAAGCTGGAGCTGGAGAAGACCATGACTAGTGTAGGCACTGCTTAGCACTTAACAGCTACTAACACAGCAATGTGCCATCAGCACTGTACCAGCTACAGCGAAGAAAATTAACTCTATCCCAGCCAAAACCAGCACATGAGGGCTGTCTCTTCCTTTCTCCTTCTGTCACAGGTATTTTTCCACTTCTCCCTTGCAAACTGTGTCATCCTTTATGAATTTTTTTTTTGTGTGTGTAGGTTAAATTTTTTTTTTTCACACTGTCCCCCAAAAGTCCTTTGTTTCCTATTTTTTGTGTCTCCCCAGCAAATTAATTTTGCTCCCACTGGGTCACATCCTTGCTCAATCACATGTGAGGTCCACTTTGCAATGTGAACCATGGACTTTCTCGTTTTGGTTTTATATTACATCTTTTTGGTTTTTGTAACCTTTGATCAGAAACTGATGAAGAAACTCTGGACTTGGAACCAGAAATCTCAAACTTGTAAAAAATGAATTACTTGTTTTCTTTATGGTTCTTTAAAACTTCATCATACAGTAGTAGGGCTCTGTAAGTGTAACAGAGAGGCTGGCTAGGATACCTGATGGGAGTGGTGGTGACACTTGGAAGTATAGCTAGCAAACAAAAAATACTGAACTGCCCCAAGCAGAAGTTCTTTTATCAGTTCAGGAAGACTGATGATGTGTGACCATTTAAAAAAGTGCAGGAAAGCTCTAGAAAACCAAATAATTTTCTTGCTGAATTGTGAATCCTGATTTGGATAATGAATCTGTTCTTTATTTTAATATTGGTGCTTTATAGGATTTATAAAAGTTTAAATAGATCAAAGATCTTGGAAAGTTATTTTCCTTTATGATCTTATAAGGTCTTGAAACTGTAATAGAATTATTACAGGAGGATGTCAGATTGATTGAAGAATCACTAATGGTGTGTACAGTTGGGCCATTTGCCAGATAAGGTAGGAAACAGATTTCTTGTGAAATATGAGAATTTTTGCCTTTTTGCATATCAGATATGTATTCTGAACTTGCAGACATGTGAGACTGTATTCCAGCTGCATGCAGAAAAGTCTGGGAAAGCAGGGAATTTGGTTTGGTTTAGTCAGTTGATGCAGCTAAGAATCACAGAATGGTGGGGGTTGGAAGGGACCTCTGGAGATCATCTCATCCAACCATCTGCTTGAGCAGGTACACCTAGAGCAGGGGGCACAGGACCGCGTCCAGGCGGGTTTTGAATGTCTCCAGGGAAGGAGACTCCACAACCTCTCTGGGCAGCCTGTTCCAGTGCTCTGGCACCCTCACAGGAAAGAAGTTTTTCCTCATGTTTAAATGGAACTTCCTGTGTTCCAACTTGTGCCCATCGGCCCTTGTCCTGTCGCTGGGCACCACTGAAAAGAGTCTGGAAGGCAACAAGTTAAATGCTAGTGGAAAGTACAGAAGTACATATAGCCTGTGTGAACTGCATAGAACTGAGTCACAGGACAACTTAAGAAGAAGAAACTCACCTTCCCAAACTCCCACTTCCTATTTATAAGACAGATGTCCTTGATTCTAAATGGTTTCTAACCTTGAAGCGCTGTGTAGCGTCCAGAAAATCCAAAGCAGCTCTTTAAAGAAAAGAAAGCATTCCAAAGGACTAGTATTTTAAAGATTTTATTTAAAATATATTGGAATACAGAAAATGACTTAATATCAAAGACATATTGGATGAATAAAACTTGGAAATAGTGTAGTTTTGTTGACTAAATAGATAAGAATTGAATATAGAAAATGTTATACTTGAAAATTTTAAGAAAAACTAATAAGCAGCCAGCCAGTTAGTGTTTCTGTAAGTCTTGGATGTTGAATTGCAAGACAGTGAAAGTCTCGTTGTGGAAATCTCAGCAGGAGCAAGAGTTCAGTGCAGAGGAGCAGTCTGTAGCCATGCAGGAGAGGCAATGTTTCAATAGGCTAAGTTTCTCTGGCCTAGAAAAAGACACAATTTAGGGGAACATGATAAAGACCTGCAAAACCATCTCTGGCATGAAGGGGAGTCCTCTTCCAGTTCAAGATTGAGGACCTTTTTGGTCTGGGGAGGGAGCCAGGCTGAAAAGAAGCAAACGGAGGTGGGTCACACAGCAGGCTGTGGACCCAAGAAAGTCTGTGTCGGAAGTAACCGTTCTGGATTCCAGAGGAGTACGTAGGCTTAAGGAGATGGCTGGGCAAGTTTGTGAAGGAGAACTATTATAAAAATCAGTAATTAGGCAAACAAGTCCAGTAAGTCTCATGAACTGAAAGTAGCTGGAGGAGCAGAGAACGTTCTGGGGGACACAGGCAAGTGATGTGCATTCTTGCCCTGTTCTTATCTTTCCTTTTGGCCACTGTTAATGAAAATATGTTGGGGTAAGTAGACCTTTGGCCTGAACTGCTAAGCCATTGTTAAGTTTTATACAAAGGGCAAAAGCATCTTTTTTTTCCTTTATTTTTTTTTTTTCCTTCCCTTCCTTTCCAGTGATGTGTACTTAATTTTTTTCCTTATTCCTAGGCAGACTAAATATAATTTTTATATCCTGTGGTTATCTAAACCAGTCTGGTCATATTCTGTGACAGTTCTTGTTCTGGCTGTAGAAATGAAAACTAACTTCATCTACCATTACTGGCCCTATGCCCGTTTCTCTTGGCTCTTTACCCCATGCCATCTCCTTTCAATCTACCTTGGGGTAACAGGTATTTTTAGACTTCTTAAAGTTGGAATTTACAAATTAAGCCTTTTAAGTTCTTCCAGTTTATAAGAATTCTCAGAAATAAAGTATGAATTAGAACTTTTGTTTTGGTGAGCGGCTAGAATTTAATTCTGGCAGAGGTATAAAAATTGTTTGGTAAAATATGTTCGTAAAAGGTTGTCTAGCTTTATAATTAAAGAAAACTAGGTTAATATTAAACTGAGACAGATAGCTTTTTTTCTTAACCTTGCAACAGGTTGTTTGATAGGCAGTAAAAGTCACTGAGATACTCCTCGTATAGGTGCATCATTCTTTAGCACTCCTTTTGTGGAATAACTCCTTTGAGAATACTTTGCGGCTTTTAAGAATTTGATGTGGCTGTCTATAAACTATTTTGTTCCTAGTTCATTAATATACAATGAAATGGCTTATACGTCTGTTTCTTTCTTTCCTCTTCCTTCTTTTCTCCATAGTTTTCATCAGTTAAAAGCACTTTTAACTGTCTGACTGCTTACCACTATCACTAATGATTGAAAATTGGACCCCTTTGGAAATATCTCCAAATAGTAATAATGTTGCTTTCTTGTCAGAAGTGCTTTGGAAACCCCTAAGTGTTCTCCTGGCTGCTACCTGCTAGACAGCACTTAATCAAAAGGCTTTCCTTCTTTATACAGTTTATTGAAGAGTTACTCAGAGAAGTGCTTTTTTATAATGAACTTTCTTATTGCTTCTCCAAGACTTAGTACAAACAAAACACCGTCTTTTTGAAACTGTTAGGATAAACATGAAAGTGTGCAAGCATATCTGTCACATTTCTGTCTCAGTTCTTCTGAGATGTTTATCAGTTTGGTGAGGACAAAGAAAGATTAAGTTCCAGCAGAATGATTACCAGCAACATTATTAATAATTCAGTTCTGTAGATCACAAAGCACTTAGAGCTCTCAAAGGACTTCTGCAAATACTGTCTTATTCCCGTCTTCAAACTGGAAAATCATAGTGTACAGAATGAAAGGGAGCATTGCCCAAACAAGCCCAGTCACGGCTGAGGTGCCAGCCTCCAGGCTCTCAGTCCCACCATAGGTACTGGAGATTTCATGGAAGCTCTTCCCTTTTTTCTTAGAAATGACAGTGCTGGTCCATGGCATCGTTTCGGTAGGGTATGTTCTGCAGGCTAGCCACAACGTGCTTGCTTTCCATCCAGATTTAGTTCATTTATGAGCACAGGGGGTTCCTGAGAGATAAGGGAATGATGGTGGTGGGAAAGCAAGTAGATGTTGGTGATATATGCTGCTGTTCTCTCTGCTGTCGGTTGTGTGGTGTCTTCCCCCCACCCCTTTTTTTCCTTCTTTTTTTTCTTAAGAACTTTTAAATTGTCATATGGAGATGTATATAATAGTTTTTGTAGCTTGGTGGATTTAATTTTTGTTAGCCTGTTTTGGAGATACCTAATTTGTTTTGGGGTCTGCTACATTAAAAAAGGGCAATTATATTAAATTAGTGTAAAAGAATTTTTACAATAACAATAATCAGGTAAAATATGTCAACCTTGTCTAAGCCAGTGACCCAAGCAGTACTTCTCCATTGCCAGCAGAGACAGGCCTCCACAAAGTGCTAAGAGCTCCATTCCAGCAGGGGAGGTGAAGAAATTACTTTGGATGCCTTGGTTTTTACAGGCTAAGGAATGGGAAAGTCTGAGTAATCACTTAGGGTGCTCTATCCTTAGTCCCATGCTGAAGAAAAAATGAGTTTGCAGAATTTTGAAGCAGAAGTGTTTGTCTAAAAAAGTAATTTTAGCAATAATATAGCTCTTCAGAAAATAACACTGTTTCCTAAGTTTACTCCTTCCCTTTTCATTTGTTTACCTTTTTCAACGTTGTCTTTCCACTGTTTTGTATTCTGTTTTATTATAGTCTGGGAGTAGCTTGCTTTTGTTCTACTGCATTCTGGGTTTCCTTTGCTAAATGTATGATCTGAACTCAAAACTAGGGTAGAAATGTCATACTTGAAGCACTGGAGTATTGTAAGGAACTGTATGGCTATACATACAAGATGTTCGATTCTCATTCCATTGAATAATGCAGTGTCAATGAAGCTGATGAGCATTTTGAGTTTTTTCACCGTTTGCTGCAAGACAGTGGATATCTTCAGGGCAAGGTGGCAGAAATTTAGTAGATGCTTGTCATTTCCAAAGGCAATGAAAGATTTAGAGGTTAATGTGCTGTATGAGTCCATGTTATAAATAATCTTTAATTACCTAAAAGTCTCGGGTGGAAAACTGACTGGCTGTAAATGCGTGAAGACTAACTTTGAGAGTAAATATGTAATATTTTTAGCCAGTGCTTAATTTCTCATTAACTATATGTGACTTTAACCTCAGCGCTCTTCCAGGAAACATTCCACTCATCAGCAAGGTGGTATGCAAATTTTATATTAACCTTGATTACCAAGATTATGAAAAGCCGTCCCCGTCATACAGCAGGCACTGTCAGGCAGTGAAGTGGAAAACACTCTATTGCCAATCAGCCACCTTGGAGGGCCTGATTCAATTTTTTTCAGAAATACAAGATGGACTTAAATCGTGGTGTGTAAGTAAAGTAGTTCGGGATGATTCCTTTTGTCAAGATTTTTCTTTTTTAGGATTTTTGTCTAGAGTTGGAAAGCATAATTAATTGTTATGTAAGAAGCTCAGATATCGTCATATTTTTATCAGCTTCTGTGTCCTGGTTTTGGCTGGGATAAAGTTGATTTTCTTCCTAGTAGCTGGTATAGTGCTGTGTTTTGGATTAAGTATGAGATCTCATCCCTTTCTGAGAAAAATTGTGAATATCAAGCTCAAGGAGCTGGCAATGATATACTCTTCCACTTGGCTCTTCTTACATTTTTTTTTTTTTTTTCACATGAAAAGTGAAATGAATAAGAGAGGGTTATGGCAGAAATCAGTGATATATGCTTGAAGTAGATGGTTAAAGGAAAGCAGACATTGATAATACTTCATTTCATTTTACAGGTTCTGAAAAGATTGAGTAATGAATTGTGCTCTGCTAGGGGTTTCCAGACTACCCTTAAGTGAAAGTAAATAAAAAGTATAATAGTGCAGTATTGAATCACTATCAAAAAGTTCACTAAAATCTCTGCAATTCAAAAATTGGAAACCAATCAGCCTCCAAATTTATGGGCTTTGAAGAGTCAGGGACTTTGACTTAAAAGTCTGAACTCATCAATTCATCACTGATAAGTTGTATTCTTAGGTAGTTTTTCCTGTGAAGCATTGTATGCTTCTAGATGTCTGGATTCTCCCCCGCCCCACCAGTGCCTGTGTTGGGGGGAAAAAATGCTGGGAATTACGCATCCACTTATCTTTCTTTTTGTCCTTTCCTGCATTTTAGTATTTAGGGCAAGATGAAATGCTGTGGAAGAATTTTTTGAGTCTGTGCCAACCATGCTACAATGTGTTGGTTGTTTTGGTGGGTTTTTTTAATATCTTCTCTTTTTCTAATGCTAATGGTGAACAAGCCTGAGGCTTGGAGGAAAGTCAAAAGGTTTTCTTCATCCAGAGCAGTATGTAATAGGAATCCCATGTTGACTGGTGATATGACCTCCTTATAGGGAAATAAATGCCTCAAATCTTTATAATTCTCTCTATCCTGTGTGTACTTCTTTTTTTTCAGTTTAGACTTTGAGATGACATTGAAAAATCAACTGAGATTGTTGCTCTGAAGGAAAAAATACTCATTCCAAGATGAGCGAAGATGATTATCAATTACTTTGCACTAGGATCATATTCTGATCAATTATGCAAGGTCTCTGTATTTAAGCAAGCAAACAAATATTTGAGCAAACCAGTATTGTTGAATTTTCCCCTCTGCCTAAAAGATACTACAAAGCATTTTAAAGACGCCCTCCCCCACTCCCCCACCCTCGCCTCCTTGCCCTCTCCTGCCAGAGTGAAGCAAATTATACGCCTATTCTGGACATTCTGAAACACCATTTGAAGTATAACAGTTTTCTGGCTCTAAGGTAGTGATGGAAAGTTTGCAAACTAGTAATTGCCCTGTGGGATAAAGGGCAGTGGTGCAGATAATGCTCTGGGCTCAAAGTCAGGAACTGTTGCATTGTAGTCTTTGCAGTCATATTATTTTCTTCTTTGAGAGCACTCTCTCTTATTTTTAGTCAGTTGTGGAGCTCCTTCACCATTTTCTTTAAATGTCTTTATGTGCAAGTCCCAGAAGGTTTAAAGAATTGATATAAAACTTGTTGGAGTGGATTACTTCAGTAAAGCACTGTGGCTATCTAGAAGAAACCGTGTGCAATCCTGTGAGCCAGGCTGGGTTTTTTCCTGCTGTTTTGTTGGGTTTTGGTGGCGTTTTTGTTTGTGTTCTTTTTTATTTTTTTTTTGTTTTGTTTGTTTGTTTATGTTTGTTCGTTTTGTGGCCTTAGGGTCTTCTGGAGTCTCTTGCATGTGGTCCATGAGACCTTTTCGCATACCATTTACTTGTTGGAATAGGTTGTGTAGCTGGAAACCTTTTTGGTTTTAGGATTTACAGTTGCTCGCTGAGGTTTTGTTGATGCATGTACCAGGATTACCGTGTCTCTGCCTGGGTCTCAAACATGGGACAGCTAACAGAAACCAGCCCTTGGCTCTTCCTCTGTGTTGAGCTGGGACAGTGCTTCAGTGCTCAACAACTGCCAGGCTGAGTGAAGAAATGTTTTCCACTCTGGTAGAGGGGGCAGATTGTGTGGGCATCCCTGCTAATGCAGAGCAGAGGAATTCATGGGGTTGTGGTGGTGTCGCTTTACTGTCCTGCTGCAGCGTGAAGACTGTTGCCTTTACCAGGGGTGGTAGTGTGTGCCTGTTTGGTGCCTATATGAGTTGTTACCTTTAGAAATTTTTTAACATGGATTTTTTTTTTTTTTGGTAGTCATGGGTGATCAACTTTTTTGCTTGGGTAACAAAATTGGCAATTACGGGGGAAATGTAGTTTTTGCTGTGTTTGCCAGGCAATTATTTTATCTCACAGGTTGTGCATTCTTGAGTAGGTGTTGTCTGTTGGAATAAAATAACTTGTCAATTGGTTTTTTTTAACATGTCAAATAAATACTTTTTATTTTATTATTGTACTGCATGTGGTGACTGAAATTTCAATGCTGCAGTTTTTTAGTTCTTCAAATATAGAAGACATTCATCTGTCACCTGGAGGTAGTAGAGGTTTGCTGCTATTTATGGAATAAAATAATTTACAAGCAAGGAAAGCATATTTGTTCAATTTGAGTAAGTTTATGATAAACCTTTAAAAAAAAATATAATCCTATCATGCCAGCCTTCCCAGTGCACTTTTGAAGTTCTGGAAGATTAATCAAGTATTAGGGATTTTGTGGTGGCACTCAAGTGGTGGTGGTCTTGAGCTGTAAGACAGAACAAGAAAAGAGAAAGAGAAAGGAATAAGTGAGTTTATTGTATCTTCCAGCTGCTAAACTTCAGCAGCAAAGTATTTTATATCTCGTGTGTGTGTGGCAACTGATTGCTGCCTTTTGGGCATGTGTTACGCTCGCGTCATATAATGGTAGGTTTGATCATTAGTTGACTTGGTTGGACCTGATTAATTTCAAAATTTGTGGTTGACCAGTTACCTTCAGAATTGGATTTTGTCTGAAAATGCAACCAAAAAAAACCAAACCCAACAACAAAACAAAAACTAACCCCTCACAAAATCTGAAGTCCACTAACTTTGTGGACTTTAAGGCAGGAATGGAGACAAATAATCTTTATTTTCTCTGATTTTTTTCTTTTTTTTTTTTTTTTGTTTGTTTTTGTGAATTTAAGGGCAGACTCACATGCTCACCCTCTCACATGTGAGTTGAACCCCTGTTTTTCATCCCCATCTTCTCTACCATGCTTCGATGATTGCCGTAAACTTTTGAGCCTTCAGAAAATGAATTAAGAAACAGTTGCGACCTGCATAAGCCTGTCTTTTTTCCCCTTTTTTTCTTTTGAGTTGTGCTACCTTTTGTATCAAATATAAATTCACCCTTGTGTGTCTGCATTGCCGATTGTTTCACTCTCTTTCAGAAGTTTTGCAGTAGAAAAAGAAGAAAAAGTCAATTTCAGCTAGCCATGCACTTCAGTTGGTGAATTGAAGGTGTTTCTCAAATTCTGGTTCATTACACTGTAGCCACTGTGCTGCGTGTCTGGAGAGGAAGCCAAGGAGCAGTGAGGCCCTCCCTTAATCTCAGACTTGTCCTCAGAAAGGGAGGGTGGCAGCACTGTGGTCCTTGCTTCCCTCTCCTGCTGCATCCATGGTTGCAGGCAAGAGGACTGCAACACAGGTTCTCCCCCTGCCACCACCCCTTTTCCAAGCTTCCCAGCTGCTGCCCTTGGAAGGGGTCTAGGGGAGGTCAGTGACAGTCTTCCCTCTGCACTGGCACAGGTCTCTTCCCTGCTGTGTAACCGCAGGCTTCCAGTGGTCTTCTCCTTCGGCAGAGTGAATATGTGCTACCCTTCACGTTATGCTTATGCTTGTGAAGAACACACAAACCCAAAGAATATCATGTTTCTTAAAAATAAATAAAACAATAATTAATAATAATGAATAATAATATCACCAACAAAACAAACCCATTTCCCTTTTTCCATAATGGTAAGCCAAGGGGACAACCAGTTTCTCTATCTGTGTTTCTAGTGGTTTTTAAAGTAAATCTTAAAAGTGGGGTAACAATCTGTTGTTTGGTTTTCTACTGCTCTTAATGAGAGAAGAGCGAGCCTATCACATTGAACAAATTCCTCTCCTATATGAACGGAATTATTAAACTAATTTGTAATATACTAAAAACTGTGCTAAGTTATCAGTGTGGTGATGTGTTTGATACAGGTTAAAATATCAAGCAGCTTGCAATGTCAGATTTGTAGGATACAAAAGAGTATTTTTTGTCTTAGGTCTTGACAGGAGACCAGTTGTTTTTTTTTTTTTGCACAACTTAACATAGAAATCATGGAAAAAAGCTGGAGTTTTCTTGGTTGGCATGTTTCTCTTTTAACCAAAAATGGCAAACACGAAATGTGATGAAGGGTGTACATGCGATGGGTTTTGTCTGTATATCAGCCTGTGTTTGCAGGTGCTTACGGTTTTTTTGCTTTCGTTTTTGTAAGGATAAAAATGAACCCTAAAGTAAAGCATCGTCTTTGGTCCTGGATGTAATCATGAGATCTTAACACCATATATATTTGAAAAATGAATGGGAATACAGTTTAACAGCAGCTGTCTGGTTTTCCATAAAAAGCTGGACCATCAGATATACTTATCTCGGTAGCACTGAATTCAGTCTGAATTACATTGCTCAAGTGTTGATTTATTACTAATTTGACCAAAATATTGGTTTTACTACGTGTTATATTTTTCAAAAAGCTATGTGAATAGTTTCAGTTTTATGTTTGTCTTGATTCAGAAATCCTAGTGAAATAGAACATGGCATACATTTTAATATATTATTTGTTTACACATGTTAGATAAACATTGCATAGGGTGTTGAAACAGAAAAATGTGTTAAGTGGGTATTTTGTCAAAACAAAACAGTTAAACTAGACACCTATGTTTTCTTTGGCTGCAGCTTTACAGAACCATCGGTTAGGTTCAATACATTTGATAGAAAACTGCCCCCCAAATTTGAAAGGGGTTGGTTTCTTTTTCTTTTTCAAAATTGTAACAGAGCTTTCATTTTCCAGAAATTTACCCCTTTTTTTTTAGTTTTGTTGTTGGTTTTTTTTTTTTTGTTTGGTTGGTTTTTTCTTCTTTTTTTTCTCTTGTCAAAGTTATGTTTGGTAAGATAGTACTGAAAAATGGGCATGCTTCAGGACCTTGTTGACTGTTGTCAGATATGTACTGGGGAAGTCTGCTGAAATACGGTTGTCTTCATGTTGCTACTTCTAAAGTTAGAGAGCATTTTATTTTGAGCATATGTATGCCATGCTCATTCTCAAAAAGGAGTGGCAGGATCAGTAGTACAGGCAATAAGCTTAGTTTCTTTTTCTGTGAGTCTGAAAATGTCAGTGCAATCCAGGTACAGGTATTCTTAATAACCACATAGAGGGTTATAATTTTACTCAAAAGTAACATCATAACGAAGGTAAGTAATTTTCTTCTCCAGTTTAATTAGATTGTTAATTAAGTTGGGAAAACTAGCTTGTCCTTTTCTAAATCCATAGTAATTTTGCTACAATAAGTCTACTGTACTGTAAAAACCAGTTCTGTAAGTGCTGTCTATGGCTGAGCCTGCAGAGCAGTTCCCCTGGTAAGAACACTTGTAATGCAGACTGCAGAAACCACCTTGGTAGCTTCACTTAATAGGCAAGGTGTGGCTAATGCGTTCCAAATCCTTATACTTGCACAACAATATTTTCTGATAAGTTTGAGGAAAAAATGCTTTTGGTTAGGCCAGGATGGGGGCAAAGCACAGCACATGAAAAATAATTTAATTGTATTATTTTGCAAGTGCTGCCTCTTTCCCTTGGTGCTCTTTGGCTTCCTCCCTGAGCAGGCTTTTGCTATGTCAGTGAAAAAAAAAAATTCCAAAAAATAATAATAATTAAAACCTTAAATATTTCAAGCCTCCCAAAACACAACCTAATGAAATGACACAGCAAATACAAAGTCTGCATGTGAGGTTGGTGAGTTGCCTAGGGTCGCTGCAGAGTGTGATGCTTTCCCAGGGCGTGTGGGAGGGCAGGCAGGGTTACGTAGCTGGGGGCAAGGCGGGGAAGTGAAGGAGCGGTTTGGGGACCAGGAGGCTCTGGCACTTTTTAGCCCATAGATCAGCACGGTGCTGCCTTTGATGCCGTGACCTGCACTTGCACTTGCTTAACCAGGGCTGCGGCAAAACTACCTGGGACTTGTAACTTGACGCTGTGCTATTGATTTGTGGGGAAACAAAAGGCTTTATTTCCATTTAAGATTTGGGAGGTTGTTTTCTCAGGGGTGGTTGGTAGAAAAGCTTGCCCCAGCAGTGTTTCAAGGCTTTACTTTAGGCAGGTCCCCACTCTTCGTGTTGGGCAGGGAATTTTCTGAACGTGTAACGAATGCGAACTGCTGTAGGGCCTTTTTCTCCGAAGTCTGCAGGAGGACATGGAAGGGGTAAATCACAGGGGAGGCTCCAAATGCGAGTGTCAGCAGAACACAAGCTGCTTGAGCAGTCAGCACCAGACGGCACAGGCGGGGAGGACGATGGAAAGTTGTCACTTCAGCTGCAACTTCCCGGAGTTGGGACATCAGTAACAGGCTACAAATCTTTCTGGAGGCATTATTTAATGGCCAGTTAAATTGCCTCTGGAGCACAGATGGCCACAAGAAGTGAATGCATGAGTATTTGTAGGGAGAATTTTTTTAGGAAAACCTGTTAGTAATTAGATATTTGCTTTCAGGATATATATAGGTCAAAATGAGAGTAGGATCTGCTTCCTTAAGTGTAGTCAATGTGTTTAGTGTGTTTATTTGCCAAAAAAACAAATTTGTGATTAACTTTTTTAAAATTGTAACCAAAAAATCAAGTATGGTGTTCATAAAAATGGAAAAACAGGTCAATTTCAAACCATATACATTGGGAAGTTTAATAATTTGAATATTGTTTGGTACAGTCTATTCCAGAGTGAGAATAGGGCCAGATACTTAATGCCTCCAAAGATCATGTAGGGGAGGTGTGCAGCTGCAAATGGAACTAGACTGTGTAAAAGCCCTAAGCTGAAATGATTTTTTTGCCCTCTAGCACTTCTCTGAAAGTGCTATATGAAACTAAAGCTGAATATCTGAAAAATGATTCAAGAAAACTTATCAAGCATTGAAGCTGGACTCCCGATTTTCCATTGGTATCACTCATATAGTTTAAAATCAGATTAGTTTTTTAAAGAAAATGACACAGTTTAAGTTAAAATATGGCTTTATTTGACTGCTTCACTTTTATTAGTTCAATTACTGTAATTTTAAATGTAGTAAATTTTCATGGTCTACAAAGGAGCCTTATAGCACATCTTAATTGCTTTCCTGAATTCTTTGTTTTCTTATAAATATTGTGATTCTAGTTGATAAGTAATTTTTACCTATGTTATTCAATGTTGAGGTTTTTACAGGTGTTTCCTCCTTTAGTTCCATAGTGATGATATTTAAGATATAATTAAAGTTTACAGTTTAGAGCTGTAGGAGCTGTTTTATCTCTGCTTTAATATAGTTACAAAATTAAGTTGGCTGTGTAGAGAATAGGAATAAAATTTGGTTGCAAAACTGATACAGATTGCCTGCAGAAATATAGTAAGTATTCAGGAAGTGAAAGTTTTGTAGAATTTTTTTGTGTGCAATATTTTCGAATATGAGCCTGTAGTCTGGAGGATGCTGTTCTGGTCTAAAATTTTTCAGGAAGAGATTGATATTCTTCTGACATTCTCCAGGGAGAATTTTCACACAGCCTATTTGAAAGAAAGTTAGGATTTGTGGGTTTTATTAGTAAATCCAGATGTGGTTGTTAGCGGGCTTTAGTATGTTTTTACTTATTGTTGTTTCTTTTGCTAGCTAATGTACTTAAGCTTTGATTTTATTAGTATTAGGAGGACATACCAAGTGGCAAGTTGAATGCAAGTTCCCACATAGCAGTGGGAATATTTTCTACTTACTTCTATTTGCATGGCAGGTAGCAGTAATTAAAGGCAATTTTAAAGATGGTGGTTTAGTTTCTCTTTGAGGTTTTCTTTCCCAAGCCAATTAAATTGAAAAAATACCCCCTCCTCTCCATCCCCTGATTGTGAGTCGCTGTGTTATCTCTTATCTTCCACTGTGCTTGGTGGTAGCTTTGTAGGCAATATGAGACACCTTTTCTGCCAAATTACGGAAGATTCAAACTTCTGGCAACTTTCTTTTACCTTGTGCTCTTCGTCATTATCTACCTAATTTGCAAATTCATCACGCATACTACAGCATTCAGTATTTTAATTTTACAAATGAATCTTTGCTATTTTTCTTAAAGGAGTAATTTGTTCCTTCAGACCTGTTTCCTTTCCTGTAAATGAGCTGTTGGTATTGTGCTGGTTGTAAGCTGTCTTTTCTAAGAATGATTGATATTGAGCCAATATGCTACAGCTGGTGCAGACCATGGAAAACAGTGGTCCTGAAAACAAGTAACAACAACTCAGTCTGAACATGAATTGGTCTGTCTCTTCTGGTTAGCTGCAGCATTCCAGGACATGCATTTCCTGAAGTGAAGTGTAAACTGTTTTTAAGAACTGGTCCTTGGTAGCTGATTTAGATATTTTGTGCACCATTTATCTTTTTCACGTCTTGCAGGCACGTATCCTTCACTGAAATCAGCCCTTTAAGAGTGTTTGGTTACAGAGTTTTGATATCTGTGTGCGTCACTGCAGCAGCTCTAGGTTGTCAAAAAAGAGGATGAGGTCTGTTAAGTGAGCAGGATGCAAATCATCTTTAACTTTAGAGTGTGGGGTGTGTTAAAAGTGGTCTGTAGGTACCTTCCCGTGAAATTAAACCTGACAACTTTGGTGTATGTAAACCCAAGTCAGGAATAAATTGCTTTCAGAACTGAGTACAATGTGACCACTGACAGACAACTACATCTTACAGTGGAACTGCAAGTTCAAGAAGTCCCCAAAGTCTGCTGTGCTAACCATGCTCAGCCTCTCGTGTTCAAATTCGTAACGTAATCAGCAGTTCCAGTTTGCTTAGCTTCACAGTGGAGGTGGAGACATAGTCCATGCTGCACATGTTAGTCCATTAAAGGACTCAAATACAGATGCAGTGAGTGCAATGCACAGCTGGAGAATAAATGGATTATTCATAATACTAAGGCAACCTGCATGCTGAAGATTTGATAGACACATTGTTAACTTAGCATGCATTTTTATACAGTAAACAATGAGAATTAATGAGATACATTACTTGAAAATAACATGTTGAGTATATTTTGTATGTTCAACTGCTGTATGGAACTGGAGTCTATGGAACAAAGCTAATACTGCCATATGCAATGTCATTTAGTAGCTCTGAGGCTTAACTTTTTTTGGCATCTTCAGTGGTTGTTTCTAAGACAAGAATTAAAAAAAAAATCAGTGATATTGGTCTGTCTTAATCTATTACTGTAATTTCCCTGATTATGAACATTGGAGGCGAACTTAATTCACACTTAGCAGGTATATGCTTTAAACCACTATGTAGTCTGGTATTCCTACGTGCCTTTTGAACATACTTATGTTAAAAATAGTTAGTCTCCCTGTTCAGATGGGGCTTTTCTGGACTGCTTTCAGGAGAAGCTGACTTCATGAGTCAGGGCCATATTGACTTGTTTCCACTTGGGATGAGTCTATCTCAGCAGTGCCCTGTGCATTTTGTTGTTGTTCTTGCTGAATGGCAATTTCAGGAGAAAACTGAAAAATTCTGACAAGGCTGCAGTTGCCATCTTTCATCTTAAAATCACTTCCACCAGAAAGAAAAGATCATTACTCCCAGGGTGTAGTTAGAGGTAGTGTACTATCATGTCATCTTAGTTCAGATTATTTTCACTTATTCAAGAGGCCAAGGCAGGAAGGATCTGAGATGACAGTGGTGCTAAAGTGAGCTCATCAAAGCTGTGAAGGTTTTACAGTGTCTGCCAAAGAGGCAGCTGAACTATAGCAAAAAAGCAATTACTTTTCTCAAGATAAAAGAACGTTTTGATAGAGATGTAATTTTTCAATATGTTTAATCCAACTTCCTAAATTAATATGAAACATAACAGTAAGAAGGTTCCGTATCTGTCCACATAGCTACACTTGTTAGACATGTAATTTCTTCTTTTCCCTCCAATTTCTGAAGGACAAGGCCATGCTGTGGCAGATTCTGCATTGTATAGATAGTGGTGAGCACATAAGTAGACCCCATTATGATGAATGGCGAGGATTGGTTTATATTTAGTTATTCATAAGCACCTGCTATTGAATAGTTCTTTATTTGGGTATTCTCATTTCAAAATATCATATTTCTGTGCACTCTTAACTACTGGCTCTGTAAGAGTGCTCTCACCTTGGACTTGTTCGCGAACAGCTGTACTGAGTAACTGCATGTAGACAAGACTGTAATCTTTCCTGATGAGTATAAATACATATTTATCCAAGTAGCTGAAGCTGTTAACAGATGGCAGATGGAAGTAAAAACATATTGTGTGCACTGCTCCTTCTTTCTGCATTCTTCCCTCCTCTTCTATTTGGGGAAACCAGAGAGAGAATTATCATGTGTTCTTGAAAAGTGGATGTAACTGCTCTGCCAATGAGCTTTCAAACACTCCACTTCCAACAAAAGAGTTTTAATGTTCTCATGCCTTTGCAGAGTTGGAAAATGTTAAATAACAGTTCTGAGAAAAACATCATAGCAACTGCTTGTCATCTATTTAGAGCAGAACACAGATATTTGCAAGACAGAATGTCAGTCAGGATTTGAAGTGATTTTTTTTCTTGTCCATTTGAACAGAAGTATTTAGTTCTGCTGATGTTATAAGGATCTTAAATCACTTAACTTACTGTGCAGAAGAGTGATTTTTAAACAATTTTGAGGGAGTTATGGAATCTTGAACCCTTAATTATTTTTGTAAGATGATGAGGGAATACCTTCCTTCCTTAAAGCATATTGAGCAATAGACCTCCTCCTTATTTACTGTGCCTGAAGGGTCATTTTTCTGTACATTGCAGCAAGTGAATGAAATCCTCTACAATTTTGGAACCTTGCCTTTTTTTTTTTTTTTTTTTTTTTTGTTAAGACATTAGTCCCAGCAAAGAACTAGGGAAATACTTACTTTCTTTTCAAGGTATATCTAAGGCCATTGGTCATTCGGAAATATAAGTGCTTCTTTTTTGTTAAGAAATATTGGGGGGAGGGGATTAAGTGTGACAGTAATTTGAAAGAACAAATACTTCGGATGTTTATTGCCATCTTGTTACGTTAGTGTGAGCTGCAGTTACTCTTAAGCAACTTGCATAGGGTTAGCTGTCGGGCGTGAGGTTTGGGAACCCTGTGGCTTCCATGTAGTTTTTATTTTTCTATTTCACTGGGGATTCGTTTGCTTTTTCTGAAGTGTTTCTGGTTTATATTACCTTTTTATTATCTCCCCATGATAACTTTTTTTTTTCATTTGAAGTTAGGTTTAACAGTGGGTTTAGTATACGATACTGGATAAAAATGTTAGGAAACATTCAGTGATTTCTCTGCTCAGTTTCTTGCCCAAATTACAGCACATCTCCAGAGAAGAAACTGTTTTTCCCGTTGGAAGACTTCATTCACCCACTTTGCTCATCTAAAGAGTAGGAAGCCTTGTGGGTAGAATCTATAGGGGAGCAGTACAGACAGACTAAAACTGTTAGAAGACTGACGTTTGGAAATTCAAGGAACTGCAGTTTGAACTGGAGAGAATAAAATAACTTCACTTACTGAAGGAGTAGGAACACCCTTGGGGCACAGTTGCAAAATGAGGCAGTCAAGACTACCTGCAGTTTAATGTGAGTTTATGAATGTGTTCCCTTCCCCTAGTGCAGGTCAGCCAGAATTTCCTTGGTCCCACACAGCTTCCCAGTGTTTAGTAGGGGAAATACTTCTGGGTCACAGGAAAGTATGAAGCTGCTTTGTCTGTGATTTCAGTTTTGTTATTGCCCCGAAAAGGTGAACTTATTACAGTTCTAATTAATTTAATGTAGTTGGTTCCTTGTTGTGTAGACCCGTATTGCATGAGCGTTGGAAGAAGGCAGGGCTGGAGGAGAGGCAAGGGTGCTTTTGCCAGCCCCGGAGCCCCATGAGGGTTTCTCCCCTCTTTGTGGCTGTGTAGGGCCACTGCTTGTGCTCTGTACTCTTTGGGACTCCTGGTTTAACACGTTAGGCTGCAAAAAACCCTAACGCTGCAATAAAAGCCAGTAGAGCAGAGTTGCTTTGGCTTCTGGAAGGATCTGATGAGCTTTGATATTGGCAGAAGGTGGGATGTAGACTGTGCAGGCAGGAACATTGAGATTAAGAGGGAAACCTCCTCTTGCTGATGGGAAAGTCCTAATAGGGTCAGCTGCTTGTTAAAATGTTGCCAAAGCTATAAAAATTTCAGGGAAGTATTCTTTTTTTGTCTTTTAAATTTCTGCATTATAACTTATTAAGTAAAAGTAAATGTTTGAAATGGGTTATCTGGGAATCCTGAGTGTTTCCTAACATGATCAGAAGCTGAAAATTACAGATGGTTGCAATACAGACACTTGTTAAAAACCAAATATATGAAGGATCTTAAAATAGCCCTATGAATAGCATCTATATTGCCTAGTATTACTTTACAGTGTTTTTGGAACAAGTAGAAATGTGTTCTTAAGGTTCAGAAAGAAAATGAAATGCTGTTTCATGGGTTTTTATATTAGAAGTTGAGCATTCTGTGTTAACTTTGGGAAAAAAATAAAGTCACTTGTTATGTGTGCTGTGTCACAGAGAGATCCATTTAATCAGTCAGTGTCAGTCACTGTTTACCTTAGTGCTCACTTTCAAAACCTTGCTCACTGTTTAATTTAATTGGCTTCTCAATGCAGTTTGACTGGTTACTCTCAAAAACATTCGTTTAAATCTGCTGGGTTAAATTGATATCAGATTGTATATATTGGTCTGGACAAATAATTTTTGCTGTATGTGATATTGTTTCTAAACATAGTTTTCACTTTCCACTTTGATGCTCAAATTGTTACTGTTCAGAGTTACTATTACGCTCTAGTAACTACTACTATCTATAGATGGTTATTTAAAAATATTTAGTTATTTCAATTACTTTTAAAAACCTGAAAACTTCTAAAAGCGTTTGGAAGTAGCACTTACCATGTTGTAAAGATGGGAAGGCTGATATGGAATAAGCTATAATTAACAGCTTCTTTTTCTAAGTTTTCAAAAGACAGCTTTAAGTATGTTTTTCATATTAGAATGTAAAAAGAGACAACTCCAGTGATGAAGCCAATTTGTTAAATATGGGGAAATAGCATTTCTGTTCTTTGAAGAATACTTGAAGGTTTGAAAACCAGTGTTTTGCATAGACAGCTGTTTTGTCTCACTACTGGTAGATAAGATGTCAAGCCCACAGTTTAGTTTAAGATTCACTTTGTGATTCAAGGAATGTTAGAGAATAAAACAACTGAAAAGCAGTTTCTCTTGGGACCTTTCAGAGAAGTTAATTATTACTAGCTACAGTATCTAATGACCTTTTATTACTAGCTACAGTATCTAATGACCTTTTATCATTGTGGCCTGTTATGTTGCCTTCTCCAGTGCATAGCAGTGTTTATTTTTTGCTTCCAACCATATTAATTATAATAAACTTTGTCATAGCAACCAAATCTTACAATGTTTGGTTGCTAAGGGTTTTGTTAAATGAAGATAAAGTACACTGGGGAGTGTGTGTGGTTTTTTTTTGGTTTTTTTTTTTTTTTGTTAAAATGAAGGCAAAGTACATTTAATTGGGGATTTTTTTTTTTAATTAGTGTGACTTTACATGAGAGTGGGTTTTTTCCCTGAGTTTTCTGACAAGCTCAGAATCTTCAATTCTGCTGATTCTGTAGGTTCATTTCTACTTTTTATTTCCTTTAGCAAAGTTTTAATAAAGGGTAAGATATGCAGAAAAGGAAAAAATTAAACTCTTTAAGAGATATTGCAGTAATATTCTGTCTGTCCTTATGGAGATATCGGAAGAATCTTTTGCTCCTAAGCAAATCACAGAATCACGGAATGGTAGGGGTTGGAAGGGACCTCTGGAGATCATCTCATCCAACCCCCTGCTTGAGCAGGAAAACCTAGAGCAGGGGGCACAGGACCGTGTCCAGGCGGGTTTTGAATGTCTCCAGGGAAGGAGACTCCACAACCTCTCTGGGCAGCCTGTTCCAGTGCTCTGGCACCCTCACAGGAAAGAAGTTTTTCCTCATGTTTAAGTGGAACTTCCTGTGTTCCAGTTGTGCCCATCGCCCCTTGTCCTGTCATTGGACACCACTGAAAAGAGTCTGGCCCCATCCTCTTGACACCCACCCTTCAGATATTTATAAGTATTGATGAGATCCCCCCTCATTATTCTCTTCTCAAGGCTGAACAAACCCAGGTCTCTCAGCTTTTCTTCATGAGAGGTGCTCCAGTCCCCTGATCATCTTGGTGGCTCTCCTCTGGACTTGCTCCTGTCCTTCCTGAACTGGGGAGCCCAGAACGGAACACAGAACTCCAGATGTGGCCTCACTAGGACAGAGTAAAGGGGGAGGATAACCTCCCTTGTGCTGCTGGCCACACTGCTTTTAATACACCCCAGGACACCGTTGGCCTTCTTGGCCACAAGGGCACAGTGCTGGGTCATGGTCAACTTGTTGTCCAATAATAACTCACTGAAGGAGTGTACCTGGGTGCAGGGGTTCCTGTTCACAGGTCAGCATCAGGCTCTTAAAAAATTGAGTCAGCCCCATAAAAGTATTAAAATTGTGGGGTTTTTTTCTTTGTTTTTTGTTTTCAGAGAAGTCCCCTCAAAAAGTGAATGGCATTGTGAACCTTATTAGGAGGAATATTATCCTAGGACTGTATTCCTGACCTGGCCAGGATGGTTACCACTAATATCTGAGCCAGTAATACTGGTTGGTGGGGTAAATATTAAGGTGCAGGTGTGGAGAGTAAGGTTTCACATCTATAAATGGTTATTCCTTGAGGTAACTAGTTGGGAAACCTATCAAAGAGAAACCTCTGTCTAGCAGAGGAAAATTGAAATTATCTCTATAGCTATTCTGTAGAAGCAGTCTCACAGGAGTGAGACCTTTCTACAGCAAAACAAAAGAATACATTGAAAGGAGCAGCTGAAAGGATAAAGCACTTGCAGGTGACATGGAACAGCCCTCCTAAGGCAGTCAGGAAGAATAAATGTAAGAGGACCAAGAATATCCTAACATCACTAAAACCAAAAGCTGTTGTGATTTTAAGACCAGAGAAAATGTGACTATTAAAAGGAAGACGGCATCTTTGAAACAGTGCAAGTCATGTCCTAATGGGAGTAATAAAAAAGGGGTTGAGAATGTAAAACAGTAACACACCAGGCCCAAAACATTAATAACTGAAATAAAAATGAACCCACTCTCATCCCCCCCCCCCCCTTTTTTTTTTTTTACCTCTCCTTCCTCCTCCTTTCCCCCAGCTTTTGTTGGTGAACATGATGTCATACGATATGGGATATCCCTTTGGTCAGTTGGGGTCAGCTGTCCTGGTCATGCCCCCTCCAAACCTCTTGTGCACCCCCAGGCTACTCACCGGTGGAGCAGCATGAGAAACAGAAGGCCTTGATGCTGTGCAAGCACTGCTCCGCAATAGCTAAAACATCCGTGTGTTATTGATACTGTTTGGGTTACCAATCCAAAATGCAGCACTGTGTGAGCTCCTATGAAGAAAATTAACTTCATCCTCTCCAAAGCCAGTATAAATAGCTAAGACATGAATTAAGTGTACAAAAATGGAGTATACCTAACTCTTCATCAACTTTATGGAAATAAGTTATTCTTCATAGATCCTTGAGTTCCTAGAAAAGAATCGTGTGAGGAAATGTGTAAGGATGATTCAGTTGATATTTTTTGAGATGTGACATGAAAAGATTTCACTAAAGATTCTTTGCCAAGGCTTAAATTTGCTTGTGAAATATGTCAAAAAGACAACTTACAGGTCAGTTACCTATAAAATAGGAAATTATGGGTAGGAGTAAAATTTGTGGTCATAGGTTGGGAAGGTGAGAGAAAAGCTGATACTGAAGTTTTGAAAAGATCTCTTCTGGAAGCCTCACAGTTCAGCATCTTCACAAATGAACTAGAAAATAGATGGTTACGCAAGTGGTAAACTTTTTCAGATCATTCAAAATTATTTTGGATAGTCAAAACTAAAATTGTCTACGAAGATATGCAAAAGAGTCTCTTCCAGGACAAGAGTGAGCCAGATAAACTTAATAATAAAAATACTACAGAATAAATGATGGGTTTGAGGGGGAATTCCAACTAATAATTTCTATCTCATGATGATCGTAGATGATGGCAAAGAAAGTGTTGCCAAGAGGAAAGAGCTATTGGAGTCATTGTGGATAATTCTGTGAAATCTCATTGCTCAAAAAGGTTATCATAAAGAAAAATAGAACATTAGGAATTGCTAAGAGAGGAATAATACATAAAGAATGAAGCAGAAAGCATTATGGGAATAGTTCTAATAGCATCAGTTTTTGACTATTCTGAAATGGTGCCTGCCATACATCTATGTAAACTGTGGTTTAAAAAAAAAGGCAATGAACAAAGAAAAAGAACTCCCCAAAACTTTCAGGATAGGAAAAGATCCTTAAAGAGTAGGAAATATGATGAATATGTCATTTCATGAAGTGTATATAACAATTAGAGGAAATGGTATTTTCTTACTGTTTATGGTACATGAATTAAACTTGTCAATAAATACTTTTTGGTGCAGTAGTATAAAATATAGAATAATTTTATTCAAGGGGTTTTTTTTTTGCCTGTTTTATATTTGATCATTTTAACAACAGTTGATTGACTCATAGGTTTATGAATAAATGTAATATTCATCAAAGTGGGAAGAGTAATGTTAAAATCATATTTCATATTGGAATTCATATTTTGACAAGGAAAATGATATTTTTGGTCAAAATACAAGTATTTTGGAGCTTCTGCTTTGGAAATTATGTAATAGGATACCATCTTTTATAAATCTCTGACATCCTTACCAGAGGCAAGAGACACTGATGCCATAGGTATTCAGGTGGTACAAATGAGAATAATTTAGTGTACTTTTTTGGTTGTAAGCCATGTATTGGAAAAGCGAAGTTGTGTACTCTCAACCTATTCAACTTTCAAATGCTTTACAATAAGTTCTAATCTGAAGTGGTCTGCAGATATCAAATGGTGTCCATGTTGCTGAGTGTCATCGTCTCTTCCTAACTTTTTTCTTTAGTACATTGAAGAAGATGTCTTCTTGAGGACAGTAGTTTTCGGTCTTCTGATTTAACCATCTTTGACCCTGAAAGGGAAAAGGTGGCTCCCATCATTTAGTGTCCCGTAAATAATTGTGCTGAGAAAGAAAAAAATGTAGAGATATCATCAACTTTTCTCAGTGTCATCTTGTTGACAGCATTTTCTTACTAAGGAAACATACATCTCATTAGCTAGAAGATAGAAACTATTGAACTGCTGCTTAAAAGGGCAAATGTTATTTAAAAATTAATAGAGCTTGGGATCTTTCCTCCTAATAATCAGAAACTTCTAGATTACAGGCTTCCTTTTTCTTGTGGATAGAATGAGATTCTGACCCTCTCCTCTTTCTGTGACTGGCTTTCACGAAGTATATGTGTATGTGGATAAGCATATAGATATATAGCATATTTTCCAAAAGTATGTGGAAAAGCAAGCTGCAAGCCAAATAGAAGTATCTAAAGTTCCTAGTGTTGACCTTGAATCTACTGCTTAAAGGATGTTAAAGAGAAGGTGGAGCTGTATTATTCTGAGAAGTGCATGGTAGAAGGATAAGAGGCAGCAGTTAGGAGTTTCTGATTGGATATAAGGAAAAATGAGTAGTTAAGCACTGGAGTGAGTAGCCTGGAGCGGCCATGGAATATCTCCCAAAACTTGATTGCATAATCAGGTTGCTCATGGCCTTAACTTTGAAGTTGGCTTGCTTTGAGCAGGAGGTTGGACTAGATGGTCTCCAGAGGTCCCTTCCTATCTCCATCATTATACGAATCTATAGGAACAAGTCGACTTACAGGACCTTTATCTACCTGAGGTGTTTTTTTTTTATGGGAGGAGGCAGTGACACGTTAAATGGTAATCCTTGGAAGTACTGTGTTCTTGTAGAACGTTCTTGGTTAAGGAAGGTCTTGGATATTCAAAAGCAACTATGATTTGGATTTGGAAGCTTTTAGAAGGATATGTTTTCACTTGGGCCTTTTCATGGACAGAGTTTGTAGGTGGAATAATATGTCTTTCTATTGTCCCAGCATTTTAAGTATGGAGCCTCATGCACCGCTACTGGAGTCACCCAAGGGGAACTATTTGCTGCAGAAAATTTTGGCTGCTCACTGTTGGGTGAACTGGAAAGGGGAGACTCATACAGGGTTTTTAAGTTGGAAGCAATGGAGCAAGTCTTTATGAAATGATTACATACAGAAATAATACCGTTCATTTCTCTACGGGACTGTGTTAGCATCAGAATGATTCAGTTCTAGACTTGTCTTACATTCATGCCAACATTTGTATGTTTAACTTCATTAGTTTCCCAGTCTGCACTTTGCACACCATCCTGACCATACAGATGCAGTACATCACTCTGGGACTTATTTCAGAAGCATAGCTAGTCCTGTAAAAGCAAGAGCCAACTCACAACACCTGGATAAAACCAGCTGCTCTTACCTGCAGGGGAAGGACTCAGAGCTTTCAAGGCAGCTTTCAAGGAAGAAGGAATGAATGAGTTCCTCACTTATATGATGGCTTGGAAAATAGGTATGAGGAACATAAAGAAGGCGAAAAAAAATTTCTATATATGGAATGTAAAAAATTGAAAAAGAGGCATAAAACGCTAGCTGGGTCCTAAAAAGTAGTAGTTTACAACAAATATGTTTGTATGAGGTTGCAGAGTCTAAGCTGTGTGTGATCTTTGTGGGTGGGCTGAAAACGGAAGTGCTAGGCAGTGCTCTTTGTAGTCATTGACATGTGATGGCTCTTTGATTTGTACAAAATAGATTTATATTTTATTAATTCATAGCTGACGTGTTGTTACAGCAGCAAGCGGCTTATTTACAAAATGAAAATATGTAATGTAAATGACAGTGAATCAAAAGAAGCATTACAGAAATGTGAGGAGCCTGATATTGCGAAGTAAAGACTGAAGCAAACAAAATGATGCCAGTAAAATAAACACTAATTTGTTTGCTTGGAGTATTTTCTGAAGTGTACACGTTGGACCCTCTTAGACAAGGAGGAGTAATTCTGGGTAGGTGGTACTCCAGACAGATTACGAACTATTCCTCAAAGAATACAATTCTGAGATTTAAAACCAAGAGCAAAACCAACAGCTGCACAGACTTTGGTCACTTAACTGATAATGTGGTCATTAATATGCATATGTATATTTATAGCAGTGTAAGAATTATATCACTTAAAGATGAATGTTACCAGATAAAATAACTGCTCTCTTAGATACAGGCCTTGTGAATTCTTTTACAATAAAAATACTCTTTATTTTCAAGAATAATTATGTACTTCCGGTAACATAGGTGATTTGGTACATCAAGCATGAATTTCTTTAAAGATTTTTACTTGGACTCTACTTCTGAAAGCCTTCACATCAGCGTGATTGCTTTCAATTTTTCATCTTTTCTAGCTGTAGTGATTATTGTGAAGTTCTGTAAATCTTTTCAGACTATACAATTTTGCTCATAGTAGTCCCTAACCCAATAACTCTGGCAGCTCGATTTTCATTTTAAATGGGAGAAATTTGGCATTTCTTGGATTCTTTGCTGCTATAGTAACACCATTTGACCACTTCCTCTTCATCCCTGTTTTTTTTTTAACCTGTGTACAGAGAGTTTTAAAAAATCAGTATTAAGTTAGTGTCACAGCTAAGTTCAGTACATTTGTCTCAAGTTGGCAAAACGTGCTAAATGTAGGCTAAGAAAGTGTATTTCCTTGCCTGTAGTGTAGTGCTTACTTTTGAAACACAGACTGAAATCTTTTTTAACTGCTTGTTTGTTATAACAAGACTTAAGTGCATTCCTAACAATTAATGAGTGCATTCCTAACAATTCCTCACAGTTTTATGTGAGATGATAGGTTTCTTTAAGTGTGTTAAATAATCTCACCTTTTTTCCCCCGCCCTGAATTGCAGGTGGAATGGTTGAGGAGACGAGACAGTCTTTGTGTAACCTGTAATTCAGATCTAGAGTGAGTTAGGATTAGTAAAGGAACAAGGAAGGCTTCATTGTCCAGAATACAATGAATCTCATGCTTCCAAGTACAAACCACATACGTTCTTCATGTCTGTGGGCAAAGCAGCAAACCTGCTCTTTTAGCAAGTCCTGCCCCATCTGTTGGCAGCAGTGTACCAGGCTGCATTTTCAAGCCTTACCATGGGAAACTGCTCCCTATCCAGCTGAGAAAGTAGGAGTTCAGACCTGACTTAAGAAGGATTATCATGTTTGGTGAATGTGAGCATGGAAAATAAATGCAAAATCAGAACAAGTAGAAAAGATAAGTGAAAGGTCCTGTATATGCAGAGATGTGTAGTTCAGGAAGGTATGAATAGAAAACAAACCAGTGATGGTTGCAAATATATCCAGGGCAAGGGCCAAAGCGTCATATGATTTGACTGTAAATGGCAGTTTTGAATAAGTTAATGTGTAACACTGAGAAGGATGTGGAGAACATGGTCATCCTTGTGTCATGTCAACAGGTGATACACAACAGGCAGTGTAGGAAAAGGGAAAAAATTGCTTCAAATCCTTTGAGACTTTGCTGTAGTTGTATAAGTTATGCTTAGCAAGATGCTTTTATTAACAGCACAGCAAGATTGCCAAGAAACGCTTGCCCGCTGTTCAGACATTCTGTGTGAACATGGCTTTTTGTTTTGCATATGTTTTATTTTGTCTTTTAGAAGTGGATTAAGGGCTTTGTTCTTGGAGATCTATGTAATTGCTGGATTTGCTGAAGTCATTTAGTGAATTGGTCGCTCAGTCATTTAAAATTTGCCCAGTAAACACTGAAGACTTTTTATTTCAGTGGAGTATTTAGCAACATGTGTCTTTGAAAAGTGACTTTAAGGTAAATTGGTCTTACTGGTTAGACCAGCGAAAGCATGTGCTTTGCTGTCAAGGACAACAACAAATGATGAATTACAAGACTTCCCTGCCTCCCAATGAGAAATTATGGTATAATAGTTAAGAAGCAGGATTCCATGTTCTTTTTCAGCAAAGATGCTTACCTCTGATACGCAGGCTCCAGCCTCAGTGAATGAAAGGGACATTAAACCAGGTATTTTCAGATAAGCATGTGACTTAAGAATATTGATTTATCTTGGCTTTAAATAATTTAAATTTCTGTTCCAGACTTCTGGTGCCAGCTGTGGGACACTTTCAGCTTCTGGCTTTATTTTCACTGTACTGTCTTACAAATGAAAATATTGTTTATGTAAGAAGCTTTCATGTATCTGTTTAAAAAATATATCAGTAGCCTTGGGTAGAAGTCTCATGGCTTTTCATGAATGAAGTGGAACACTTTACGTGGAAGGAATCAAATTGCTATCCTTGTAGATCTTTTCAGAGGATAGCAAAAGATACTTTATCCTTTGCAGGAAGGGGACAAAGAGAGAAAGAGAGAAAGAGAGAGAGGAGATGGTCAGGGGAACTTTGGAGGGGAAAAAAAAGGAAAAAGAAAAAGATGGGTTTGTGAAGTAATCTTCTTAAAAATGTGGATTTGTCTACCTAGACTTTATTAAAGCTATTGACAATACTTCCCACAGCATTCTCTTGGAGAAACTGGCTGCTCATGGCTTGGATGGGCATAGTCTTCACTGGGTAAAAAACTGGCTGGATGGCCAAGCCCAGAAACTTGTGGTGAACAGAGCTAAATCCAGTTGGCGACCGGTCACGAGCGGTGTTGCCCAGGGCTCAGTGTTGGGGCCAGTTCTGTTTAATACCTTTGTTGATGATCTAGATGAAGGCATCGAGTGAATCCTCAGTAAGTTTGCAGGTGACACTGATTTGGGCAGGAGTGTTGATCTCGTTGAGGGTAGGAAGGCTCTGCAGAGGGATCAGGACAGGCTGGATTGATGGGCCGAGGCCAACTGTATGAGGTTTAACAAGGCCAAGTGCTGGGTCCTGCACTTGGGTCACAACAACCCCATGCAATGCTACAGTCTTGGGGAAGAGTGGCTGGAAAGCTGCCTGGCAGAGAAGGACCTGAGGGTGTTGGTCGACAGCCAGCTGAACATGAGCCAGCAGTGTGCCCAGGTGGCCAAGAAGGCCAGTGTCATCCTGGCTTGTATCAGCAATAGTGTGGCCAGCAGAAGCAGGGAAGTGATTGTGCCCCTGTACTTGGCACTGGTGAGGCCGCACCTCGAATACTGTGTTCAGTTTTGGGCCCACCACTACAAGAAGGACATTGAGGTGCTGGAGCATGTCCAGAGAAGGGCAATGAAGCTGGTGAAGGGTCTGGAGAGCAGGTCTTGTGAGGAGCGGCTGAGGGAACTGGGCTTGTTTAGTCTGGAGAAGAGGAGATTGAGGGGAGACCTTCTCGCTCTCTGCAACTACCTGACAGGAGGTTGTAGCAAGGTGGGTGTTGGCCTCTTCTCCCAAGTTACTAGCGACAGGGCAAGAGGAGATGGCCTCAAGTTGCACCAGGGGACGTTTAGATTGGATATTAAGGAAGATTTCTTCACCGAAATGGTTGTCAGGGATTGGAACAGGCTGCCCAGGGAAGTGGTTGAGTCACCATCCTCGGAGGTATTTAAAAGACGTTGTAGATGTGGTGCTTTGGGACATGGTTTAGTGTTGGACTTTGCAGTGTTAGGTTAACGGTTGGACTTGATGATCTTAGAGGTCATTTCCAACCTAAATGATTCTACGATTCTACGTCTTTATGTGTACTTTGACTTGATTTCAACTGAGCAAATTACATGTGAATACATCATCTTGAACGTAATGGTTGCTTTTCTGTTTTTTATGGAATGTCTTTCTCATGAAGTGACTTATTACAACTGGTTTGGCCACTAACCTATGAAAAGGCATGCTACCCTTTGGTTTGTCAGTGATTAGAAATTGTCGAGTGACCTGACCTCATTTTATTGCCAAAACTATTCATTAATGGCCTAGGAGGGTTTTTTTTTGCTTTGGTCTCATGGGTCAAAAAGGCAGCTAAGTCAAAAGAGACAACAAATCAAGGACTGTGCAAATTCATATAAGAAATTTTAATTTTTGAGTGTGTTAGACCTTGCTTAAAATTTAAAAGAACATTACAAATCTGTCTATTAGTAGTATAGTCATTACTTTCATGTAGTTTAGTTTAGGTGTAAAATTATTCGTATCGATCTGTGGTGGTAGCCCTCGTTATAAACAGGGCTATTAAAATGGTGTTTTTCTCACCTTTTACGTGTTGTGTAAAGCGTAGCATGTGCTTGTCTAGCTACTCTTGCCTGACATACGAATATTGGTCTTACTGACATGTAAGTATTGGAATAGAGATGACATGAAAATCTCTATAGGTGTAATATTCCATTTCATTTTTATTTTCACTTTCCTCAGGCCATGTGCACTAAGAAACTTAATTTCAGCTAACTGCTGTGAGCTTGATTTCACATTGCATCAATTTTAAGAACTCTTGCTGCAGTGCAATTTTTATCCAGTCCACTCATTATCTTTTTTCAGTAAAAGCACTGCTAGAAAATGGGGGAAAAAAACCCCCAAAACCTCCCAAAACCCCAAACCTTGAATTTTTTTCTGGTTTGTCCTTTGATTAGCTCCTCTGTTCACTGAGTTCACTGAGAAGAAGGGTTTGAAACTAAATAAAAATTGAACAACTGAGACTACATAGTAAATATTGATAGTTTTTCATGTATGGATGTTTAAGAGCATATGTTTGAGGATATACTGGAGGAAGTACCTCAAAGAGTATCTTCAGAATGAATGAGCTGGCTTTTGCATGCTAGTTAGTGGGATGGTTTACGTTAGAGGTCTGTAAACTGGTAAAAGCATGAGATGCTTAGTAACTTAATCACGTAGAGGCACAATGGTCTGCTGAAGAAAAGCTGCATGGAAATAAGCACCCTGTGTCTGTGTCAGGAGTATTACCTTTAATGATACTTCTGGGGTTTTCCCATTTTAAATTAAAATGTTTGGTAATTACAAAGCAGGTCTTTATTTTGTATTTCTTTCTTTATTTTGTACTTCTTTCTTTATTTTGTACTTCTTTCTTTATTTTGTACTTCTTTCTTTATTTTGTATTTCTTTCTTTATTTTGTACTTCTTTCTTTATTTTGTACTTCTTTCTTTATTTTGTACTTCTTTCTTTATTTTGTTTATTTTGTACTTCTTTCTTTATTTTGTACTTCTTATTGCAGTTAAGTGTTATGCTACATCACCAGTTTTCTGGTTTTGGTACCTGCTAAGTATATATTTAGTCAGTTTGTTTCATAAGGATTAAAAATAGCCTTTCAACATATGTCCAGCTTATCTATTTTTATATTTCTTTAACTCATAATAGCGGCAGCCTATTATTTGAGGCGTAGTGAGAGATGCTTGTAAATCTCTGGGTTTTGCAGTTTGTAGAAGCATGCTTTCAAGCCCTGGAACTTCTTAATGACTTTTTGGCATTAGATGTGTGCCTTGGTCTTACCTTCTGGTGCTCATCAAAAGTTTTGTCTGGTTACAAGATACGAAGTGTTTTGTGGGTTCAGCTAAGACATTTTTTAAATGTCCCACTATGAATCAATTGTATGTGAATTTTATATACTACCTGTTAATGTTTCCTTATATTCAGAAAGTTAATTGTGGTGAGAAAAGTATACTTTCTTTTCTCCTGTAGACCTTAATATAGTGCGAGGATGAAGTTTTTAGAACAAACATGGAAATCTTTCTTGAAGGTCTCTTACAGTGTCTTGAAATCTTTTGTGTTGCCAGAGATAGTGGCAATAAGACAGTAAGGGCAGGAGGAAGGAGGAATCTGTGTATACATGCACGCATGTGTGTGTTAAGACCCGGACACATACATAATAAATTGCTGAGCTTACAATGAAAGCATTTTTCTCAGAAGTGCATCCTGTATTTAAGAATTGAGGCGTTCAACAACTTACTGTAAGATAGTAAAAGATAAAGAGGAAGTAGAAAAAGAAGTCAGGACTGTTAGGAAGGGATTGTTCTACATACCTTTCAGACAGAAGATGAATGGCACCTGAGTTGCCTAGATATTCTGACATCCACTGAATTTATTGTTCTACAAATACCTTGAATTTTTTCACATCCAAAGACCTGTTTACAGCACAGAGATGGATCACACAGCTTTTTCTGCTTTTAGTTTGTATTGTCCTTATTCATCACTTACTTTTGTCAGGACCATGATGTTTGACTTTGTTTTTGTGCACAGGATTGACTAAACTTAAGCCAAGGATAGCTGGATGTGCCAAAGGACAAAATGACTATTATTCAGTATGTTGTGTTTGCCATTATTAAACAGTAATCACTGTAAGGGAGGGGAATAGAAATGCTTTGAATAGCCCTGTCCTATCACTGTTTGCCATGATTGAAATGAAAGTCAGGTGTTGCCAAGGTACACCAGTTATTTCCCATTCAAATTTTAGAGGAGAAACTATCCTCTGGAATATCACTGGGTTATATCTATCAGCAAACGCTGATAATGTAAAGGTGATCTTTGAATATTTTTGGGTGTTAGTCTTTCTTAATGAAACATTTTCTCTTTACTGCTACTCCTGTGAAGGAGCTGGCCATAAAAGTTATTGAATCATATTTATGGTTCTCTAAGGAAGGTGTGCAAAAGTAATCTTAGCAAATATGAAATAAATTAAAAGGATAGGTTTTGTGTGGTGTTTGTTTCAAAAGAATTAAATCTGGGTAGAGCTTCTGTGCTGAAATGTCAGGAGCTGAGGTCTAAAGTAAACCTGGGCAACGAGCTAAATCTACTGTTCAGCTTTACAGTTCCAGATTGCTTTTCAGAAGTAATAAAGTCTTGCTGCTTTAGCTGACACATGACTGACTGAACGTCTCTGGAGCATTACACCACCATGAGACAGAAGACCTAATCACACCAGTTTTCTTAAATCTCCCAAGTGCTTCTTATTTAATATTTTATAAGTACTTGGTTACTGAATATTATTTGTTATGTATTCTTCACCAAAATATAACTTACCTGACTGAGTAATTAAATACAAGGTTTAATGGTTGGCATTTCAGGTCAGGACAGTCGAAGAAAAAGCGCAGTGCAGGAGGCAGCACATTTAGCATGCAAGTGTGTGTGTTCTGGTATCTGGTTTCTAATAATGAAGACTTTTTTTTATCAGCCTTCTGCAATTGGCACATCTCAAGCCCTGGTTTGGGACAGAATGGGGATTGTGAGAATGGGGCTGACACGCTCCGCTGAGAGGATATAATTGTTGGTGCTGTATAAACACCTCGGGGAGATAAGATCTGTTTGGAAGCTCTGGAATCCAAAGAGCTGGGGGATGTAAACCAAAAGTCTTGAAACCTCGGGCTGAGACTTGGGTTGACATATCTGGTCTGCAGCTGCAAGGAAAGAGGGTCTGAAATGCATGGCTGAAGTACTTGGAAGCAAAGGGAAATACTGTTTATCAATTTTTTTTTTTTTAAGATTACTGTGTTATGTTAAGTTTTATCCTCACAGTCTGCTTATATCAAGTGAGAACAGAATTTGCCGTATTACAGTGTAAAGTGTGTATGTGGGTGGAGCGAGTTCAATTTACATCTGAGGGTGAAATGGAAATGGGCAGAATAACTAAGAAAAGTACTATCAGTTAAGACAGTCTTAGAGAAGCAGCAGCAAAAGGAAGTACAGCACTCCGATTTCCAAACTGATTAGAGACAGATTACTAGAAGAGAACCTGAGGAATGTGAACAATACAAATAAATGGTGAAATTCCTAGCTGTTTTCTTCCCGAAATTCTTTAGGTACCAGCTGTAGTATTAGTGGATATTTTGGAAGCAAAGTAAAACTGAAGGCTACCTGTAGTGTGATCTGGGGGCACCGTGTGTGTGATTTTTTTTCCTCCTTATTTGGTGATGCCTATTTTCATGACAGTAATAGGCATCACCAGATGTGATGGAGTTGCCTGTCACAGCAGGTGTGAAGGTTAATCAGTTGGAGTTTGGGTTTAGTGCTAACTGCATCTTACTTCGCTGTCTTTATTGCCTTGTGATACCTTGATGCTTGCATTTCCAGTCCCATTGTCCCATTTATTTTATTCACGCACTGGCCTTTCACTCAGCTGCCTGAGATGGAAAAAGCTTGCTTACTGCACTAGAAGTTTCCTCACCATTTTAGCTTTCTATTTCAAAAGTCATAGAAATATGTTTCAGTTTATAACTATCTTAGTGCCTGAGGGTGTCAGTACTGTAACAGCTGCTGTGCTTGTTTCATTGGCTGTTCTCAGCAGTGTGGTCCAACTGATGGAGCACATCACTGTGATAGAGCTCTGCACTTTGACTAGTCTGCCACTTTTTCTTTAGAGAAGGTAGCAAATAGCTTTTCAGTCAGTGTGTACTGACAAAGAGCTAGTACTTGCACGTATTTCTGGGATTCATTGCCGTATCAGTATGGTTCATCAGAGTTAGGAAATGGAAGGCATGTTAAAAGAAGCAAGTTGTGCTGCAGCTGTCAAGGTTGTATGTGTCTCATGGAAGGTGCTCCATCTTCAGCTCTGCTAGTGCTGCACTCCATCTCAGAGCTTACGCTTAGAGGAAAGAAATTTGTTCCATTGCCTTCTCTTGATTGAGGCAAAATAACAGGCACTCCCTGTCAAGGGGAGGAAGGGGATGAAAAAAAAAAAAAGAGAAAGGAAAGAATGAGGCTGAGAAGGGCCTAATAAAGCTCCTGTGAAGCCCCAATGCTACAGGAACAAGAGAAACCTTGGGTGACATCCCAAGAGAAGACCTAAAAGAAAATAGTGCTATGGAAGCCAAGTGCACTCAATTTTTGAAGAGAGCACAGTACGACAACTTGTCACATGAGGATGGAAATGAATCTTAGTTTTGTTGGGGGATAGTTTTTGGTGACTGTAGTTTTGCTGGGGAAGATGAACCAGGGAAATGGAGTAGTGAAATTACGCATTTGGAGACAACTTCATTGAAAAGAGAGAAAGAGAGAATTAAGGGAGATGGAGCTGTAGTTGGAGGGAACCTTGTTTTCAGACAGGTGAACTGAGTGTACTCTCTTGGGAAAGAGCGAGGAGGACAAGATGGATGAGGCAGCAAGTAAAGGCAGTTGAGGAGAGAGTCTGGAAAACACAAAGCTGTCGAGAGATGTCTGATAGAAGGGAATGTTGTGATGAAGAAAGGAAAAATGAGGAGAAATGAAGTTTGCCTAAGAAGAAATCTGCACATTAATTTTTTCCCTGTAATTCTCTTACTTTTATTTCCTAGGAAGGCTGTTGGGAAGTCTGTGGAAGAAAAATATTGAGGTCCTATTAAAGGATGTATTAATATAAAGCATGCATTGAAAGTTATTTCAGGATTTCCATGTTTATTTTGGTAGAATATCGTGCAATGTACCTTTGAGTTGAGTGAGTGTTTCTTTTGTGGAGTGAAAGAGCTCGCTCAGTGCTGTAGGTCAGGTGCAGGTATAAAAACATGCAATCAATAATCATTAATCCAAAGCTGCCAGGAAGCGTGGGGAGGAGAGCCTAGAGTTAAGTGGAAAAAAACTGGGTCTGCTGCAACCAAGAGAGGAGAGAAGAATCTGATATTTCCATGTGTATCAGTTGAGCAGTTAGAGAAAGCTTGATTTTTGACATCTCTTCACAAAAGATTTTTATGCAATCCAGATTACTTGCTCCAAAAGCTGTGTTGCTGAATATACAAGAGAATGTCTGAGAATGTTGCTACCTAAAAATGGCATTCAATAGTCTGACAGTTTATCAGCATTCTTTGGATAAACATAGTTAAAGTTTGCTAGGACACCACGCCCTGTTCATTGTGCACGATCAATACCTTGTCCAAATTCAGTGAATGTATAGGCACATGTAAAACATGCATGCATACATCTATATAACAATTACTAGATGCAGAAATGTTTTACTGTGCTGTAACCAGATGCCTTGTTCTCTTCTAGTATACAGATGCTGTATACATGTATATCTCGTTGTACTTCGCTCTACAATTCAGGCTTGTGACTTTATTTAAAAGTTTTGTGAGACTTGGTGTTCAGAAGAAATTTTATAAGCAGATGAAGGCCTGTAGTTTTTCACACAGAGATGAATTTGGGGTAATTTTTGTAGCTGCTCTTTAGAATTGTGAAAATATATGTTTTTGCATACGTATTTAAGTGTGAGCATAAAGTAAACTGTGTTCTGTGGTGATCTTTGCTAATTCATATTTACATGGATTTTCCAGTACAGAATTTATTGCAGACACCGATGCTGCCTGCAGTGTCTATTGTGGTGGATCAATGCGCTCTTGGCTTTTGCCTGGGATTTGTCTGTGGTTGTTAAAGTTGTGTTTTAATGTTGGGAATTCCTTGTGGCCTGTGGTGAGTGTAACAGATGATCTGCAAACCTTTGTGAACTGAATGTGATGATGATTGCCTGTGACTGCAGAAGCCTGAATCTGGTGAGGAGGGAATCACCAGTTCAATCGCAATCCCTAATTTACTCCCACTTAAGAATTGCCTTTGTCATCTTTTATAAAATACCACGTAAGTGAAAAGCCCCATGCTGAACATAATGCAGCATGTTGTGATACAGATATAACTGGATCCACTGCTGGGACAGTGCCCCCGCCCCCCTGTTGGAAAGAAGGGCGGCTTAAATACAGGTTTTGACTTTCCTGCAATTGTCAATGGCACATTCTTTAATAAGTTACAATGGCTTTCAGTAATGACTGATGAACCTTGAGAGCAGAGATTGTAAAATGTGTTTGTTTTGGGATTGAAGTTTATCTTCAGAAGGTTACTAGTAAGGACGTCCTTCTCTCTTATCTGCTATTGTAGATAAAAATTGTAATTTTATGAGGTGAAAGGTTAGTATTCATCTATGCAATCTTTTTCTGCCATTTAATAATCCATCTGTTACAAAATTATTTTATAGGAACGTTAAAAATATATGTCTCAAATTAAAAGAAGCTATGATAGAAGGTTTGTTCTGCCAGTTACAAAACCTAAGCTGTTTCAAGAGTAGTAATTGCTTGGTGTTTCATAGCTATTTTTCTGAACAATTTAGTTTAAAGGATTCCAGTATGAATGGTTCTTGGTTACTTCTGTCTTTCAAGAGACAATATTCTTTCTGGTAGTGAGTATTTTTGCCTTCCTCCTTCTGTGGAGAAAAATGATAAATTTATGTGCAGTACCAGAGACCATAAGCATTGCTCATTTTGGTAGCCAAAACTGCTGAAATAGCTTACGAGGTACACCTATCGAAGAAACAAAGAATGTCTGCTCAGTATTAATCTTCAACTCCTAAAAAATGAAAATGGACTTCTTTCAGAATGGAGACCCCCTTCTCTCTTGAATTTAGGATTCATTATTCCTTTGTTTGACTTTTCGTTTTAGTTTGTTTGCTCAAAGGCCAGTCGATGCAGCAGATGTCTTTGCAGATTGATCAATAGCGGGAAGGTAGAGGGGAAAAGGACTAATAAGATTTTAGTAGGTATATTCAAGGTAAGGGTTTTAAAGGGGACAGAGGAGGTTCTTTGCCCCCAAGTCTCTGTCTTGTTGATTTTTATCTTCCTGTGATGTGCCTGACTTGACTTGTCAGTAACTTGTCTTCTCCACTCTGATCCAGGTTAATTTGTTCAGCTGCTTAATAGCACCTAGCTCTTTCATACTTCTCCCTGCAAACTGAGAGTATAAGGTGAACAGCTGTAGCTTTCTGCTCCAAATAAATGGAAGAAACTACAAAGATTCTGTATTTAATTATTATTAATGATATAATGCCTGAAAGCTCTAAAAATATCCCAGGAAAATATATCTGGAAAATCTCTTCTGAGTTAATAGAACATATTAGCCTTGGCCAGTGATGGGGTAAACTAGATCTGTGTCATTCCTGGCTGATGTTTATCTTACTGATTTCACAGATTCCACAGCCATTACTTTTGGTGCTTCATCATCTTTAGTACCCATTTCTGATGTAGTAGTACTTAGAAAAAGAAATATTTCACCGTCACGATCTCAAATGCGAGTTGCTGCTTTAACTGGGAAATTAGGAAATTAATCTGACTTGGCTGGTTTCATTAAGCAAGGCATGTGATGTTACACATAACCAAGTAATAGTGACAGTTTAAATGGTTTCAACGTTACTTGTCTAATGTTTTCAGAAGCAGGGAGATAATTTTTAGAGANAATTTTTAGAGAGACTTGCTGAGATAGTATCTGAGTATCTGGAGGTCTGGCATATCTGGTGTATCTAGAGGCCTTTTCAAGGTTTCTCTTTGTAGTCTCACTGGAGGCAAAAGTGCTAAAACTTGGTCCCAAGTGTACACCCTAGACATGACATGTACGAGGATGTCAGTGTACTTTGAAAGATTCTGTAGTGTGTTTCTATTTTTCTGTTTGTTTGGAGTTTTTTTAGGTTTGTGGGGTTTTTTTTCTCCTTTTTTTCTTTTTTTCTTTTTTGGTGGTGTGGAGTTTTTGGTTTTTGTTTTGTTTTGTTTGTTTTTTTAACTTTACACAGACATCTTAAATTTAAAGAGAAAGCTGTGGACACTCTTGTGTATCTGTGGAGATATATACTGATTTTTTTTAAAGGGGATATTAGTTTATGCAGACAGAAGCACGAGTTGGTTTAATCTCTTTCTTCTTCAGGTTCTTGTATTTTCAATGCATCATGCTCATGAGAAGCACCTTGTTCTTTTCCTTTTTCATTCACAAATGTGAATTTGATAGGCTTCACTGTCATTTTGCCAACCATGAGCAATTTATTCCTTTCAATTGTGGTAGCAACGGTGTCAAACCAGTTATTAGGTGTGGCTTGGGGTTGTTCTTCCATCCTAACCCTACGTAGGAATTATGCTACTTACGCTAAAATAAAGGTGTTGCCTGTTAAACTGATTTGTGCAAAACTACTGTGGAGCAATGGATTAATGTGGGCATGGTTAACAATTTAGCTTGCATTCTGTTGCTTCACTGTGACAAAAGCCATTTTATACTTTGTTTGCTATAATGTGCTTCTAGAGAACTTGTGTGTGCTGCCTTCTCCATACAATTGCTCAACCTGTAAATTATGGTCCTAGGATTATCTTTCTCATATATATATATATATATGTATGTATGGGTTTTCTTGTCTCTGTAGTCATTACTGATAAACAAATGGTCATCACAGAAGAGACAGTAACAATGTGCTCTCTTAAACTTACGGTTCATTAAACCAAAATGCAGCAAAACTTTGAGGTGCAAAAAACAAGCAAGAAAGTATCAAAAAGAGTATACAAGATAATTTAGGAGCTACTGTATCAGGTAGCTCC
>WEKW01027437.1:353995-483794 GCA_013389905.1 Sula dactylatra | reverse complement strand
GCTTCGGCTGTTGCCGAGCGCTGGGTTCTGCTTCTGTTGGAAAACGGGGGGGGGAGGGAAAAATGAAGACCCACAAACCCCCCTGCAGAAATTGGAACGGGAGCAAGGAGCAGTTATTCGCATGGTCTCTGCTATTGCTTTCTCCCCTCCTCCTGCTTTTCTGCCGAGTTTAGCAGCGAGACAGTTCACTGTGAGAAAACAAGCAGGATTTGACCACCTAGATTGAGCAGCTAGCTCCCAATAGCCCTAACACACCTGCGCTCCTAAAATCTAGGCAGGAGTATTTCCTTTAGGTGCTGCACAGCAAAGGCTGCGGGATACTTTTCACTATGAATCAGAAGCAGACCAAATGCCAAAAGTATGATTTTGCCAGCCTGAATTTGTCTGACCGTTTTTCTTTCAGACATGTTAGTAGGCTAGAGGGCTTGCTTTCACACGGGGTGGCTCCTCGCCGCCTCTTGCTGCTCTCTGCTGCAAATTGACGCGTCCTGCACGTTAACAGGGTTGTGTAGAGTGTCCGTTTCTCCGCTCTCCTCTCCAAAAAGTAGTGAGCCAGAGCCTCACCTAATGCTGCAAACACTGACTTTGGTGATTTGTTCTGCTGCTGGGTTTCCTCGGCACGGAGAGGATCTGTTCCTCACTTTTATTGCTTCTTTCAGTGTTGGCAGTTACAAAAGTTCAAAGAGATGAGGTTTTATTGCTTTCTATGGCACAGGGAGGCAGAGCAGCCTTATGAAAACACAATTAAAAGGTCATTAACCTTGTCAGTAGCCATGCTAATGAGTATGTTGCAGGATCATCAGAAACATTTGCATGGAAACTCTGACTAGTGAGGCAGTCCCAATCCCACAACCTTTACTCATGCAATCAATCTCATTGATAAGATTGCCCAAAATACTCCACTGCTTCGAAGCCACAGAATTATTTGAATGACTTTCATGTTGTCTCTTTGATCGTAGGAAGACTGTGCCGTACGGTCTCGGAGGCCCTTCTCGATCCAGAAGATCGCTGAAGGACATGGTGCCAGAGATGCTCGCTGAACCTAGCAGCAGATGCCGATGTGCCAACCAGAAGGACAAGAAATGTCTGAACTTCTGCCAGACAGGAAAGGATCTCTGGTGCGTCTATTGTTGCTACTCTTTAAAAGGCAGTGCATGTGAAAGGGATGGATTGTGGTAGACTTACTCATTTTGGCACTTGCTGAGCGAATAATCTCCCCAAAGCCTTGCCTCCTACCTGAGTGCTCACGCTGCTATGATACATACTATGGTTTGGCCCAGAAAGATCACTTATTACATGCCTTGAGAAGTGGTTGATGAGTTGCCTCACCTTGTGGACTGCAGACTTGGGTTGTTTTAACAGCAGCGCCTTTTCACTTTTAACAGGTCTCAGTCCACAGTGGGTAAAACCTCGCGTCACCGCAACAAAGCTGGCAATTGCATTGGACCCAAATGCAGGAACCGACAGCTTGTTGACAGCAAGAAAATGAAGCGGTGAGTTTCTGCTCATCCTGTTGTAGTTCCCCAATGTAGCAATAGAGAGCAGAGTTCACCTGCCTTCGGGTCAGTACAGGCTTAGCTGATGATACCAGCTTGAGAGTTACAGAGGAATCAGTGAGGATATCTTGAGGGCTTTCCTTCATGCAGTGGGTTTTTCGCTTGTGAAGACATGGGTGCTGAGCTCTGCCTTGCATCCTCCATTTGGTTAGAGGAAGCAGGCTTAGTTGTAGGCCTAAAGATACACCAAACTTCAGAAGAGTATGAAAACATGAAATACTGACAGAAATAAATAGAGCCTGTCATTTTTAGAGTGTTCATACACTACTTTAACTGCTCAAAAATATTATGTCCCAGCTATTCTAATATGAAACTGATTCACAATGCCTTTTCTTAGATGCTGTAGTCCATTTTACTAGAAGGAAAAAAAGAAGATTATTGATCTATCTGGATTTTTGAATATATTGTTTCTTCTAGCTGGTGTGGCTGGCTTTTTAGAACGCAGGAGGTGGATTTCTACCTGCCTTATCTCTCAGATTGCCCGATAAACCTGTGTAAAATAAGTACAGGATGTTTGTGATGGAAACGGCTGCAAAAAGGTTGAGGAAAGTGAAAATGAAGACCGACTGAATATTTGAGCCCAATTTAATATTTGAGATTAGGAGTAAATTTCAGGACTGCCCTTTGAGGCCCATGCATAATAAGTTGAGTGGCAGTAGGCAGCAATATCACTCCACAGTGCAGTTCAGAAACACACGCATGGGACTTGGTGCAGCTACGAACCCCACAGAGGTGAAGTCAGCTCTGAATCTGAGTACAGTTATATCAGCTCTGGTCTTAAGAGTTTGGCGATATGCCCATGTAAAAGTATGGCATGCAGAAGTTTGCCCATACAAAAGAAGACTCTTTAGTGCTATTCTCAAAAGCAGAACAGGATTTATGGGAGCAAGCAGCCTGATGATTTTGTGTGAGACTTAGGCCCTGGAAGTCTTAAATAATTTTTGAAAATGGCGCTTGCTTACTTAAATGCACCCATTCATTGGAACCAGGATCAGGTTTACCTAAAAGGAACAAAGCAGCCAAAAAGAATAACAATGAAGACCTCTTGACTGGATATGTGCTATTTAAGGAAGTCTAGGGCATCCATATTTGAATGAATATTTTAACTTATTTTAATGTTTGCATTTAAATTCTGAAACCAATATTTCAAGTGGCTTAATTCTGACAGAGGTAAAGCAATCAGCAGTTACTGAGGATCCCATGGCAGAAATCTAGACTGAGGCTTATTTAATCAAAAACTGAATGTCTGCACACTGGAGATGCATCTTTGTTATTTTAACAATAAATGTATATTCCTTATTTTTGCAGACTGGAAGCCATTGGTAACAGTATCAAAGCTTCCTTCAGTATCGCAAAACTGAAGGCTGAGCTCCAGAAAGGGCGGAAGCTGAAACATAACAGGGCGAGCAAAAGGCAAAGCATCTTGGAAAGCCTGAAAGCATCCTAGTGGGAAGATCACCCGAACCTTTCTCCGTCACAATTGCTGACAAAGCGTCACCAAAACTCTCTTTTGACTTCTAACATCCCACGACGGCGAAGGGCCTCTCTGTCCAAGTGTTTGCACGGCAGAGCAAAACATTAAGGAAGTCCCATATTTGGAGGTATAAAAGCAAAGGATTTCATCATTTTGGAATTCAGATGGATGGGTAGAGAGGGTGAAAGGGAATCTGTAGTAACGTACATGAAAAGCCATCTTTCTGAAGAAACATTTGAATATTTTTTCTGGAATGTTCCCATCAGTTGAGCAGCTTTCAGGGTCTACATCAAAAGCGTCTTGCAAGGAGACCTCACAGATGTGTTTAGAAAGGACAGAAAGCAAGATCTGAGTGGGCAAACTTCAAAGTGGAAAAACTCTACCTTTTGATTAAAATGCAAAAATGAAAGCCACAGTGCTACTTTAATCAGGACTTACTGCATATATACATGTCTACCTCGCGTACTGTTTGTTGCACTCCTGCTAGAGTATTTTTACACCTTGTTATTGCCTTTACTAATCAGCTGCAACCCTTTGCCTTTTTTCAGAAGTCTAGTTTACTTGTACAACCAGAGTTATCTTAATGTGGGTTAGACACTGTGGTTGTTTGCATAGTCAAAGTCCTTTGGTCTTGTATACCAAAGGACTCTTCAACATAAAAGAAAAGTTAGAGGACACTACTAGGTTTCCCATAACAAGGATATTTGGCTAACTGAAGTTCTAATAATAGAGATTGTTGTGTCTTACATGCCACCAGAAATGCACTGAAGTGGGGATGTACCAGAGGCTGCTGTGAGGTTTATTCAGTGCCTTGTTTGGTGTAAATGCGTTGAGACAAAGGGTTGTTTTGAATTATGTCAAAAGGCTAATATTGGGTGAATGTTTATAGCAGCGAATTTGTTCACATTGTTGAATTTGCTGACGGGTTGAATCTTATGTGCTTATTTTTTTGTGTTTTGTATTTATATTCACACAAGTTCTTCATTATATTTACCATGTTGAATACACATTGAAGTAGGCCATATTGGTCTATGCATGTTTTATGTATTTCTGTATGAAATTGGGAAATGCTTTATGCCTATCAGGGTAAATATCTTCAGAAATAAATATTTTTAATTACTTTATTGGCTTGTTTTTCATATGCCCCATTTTTCTGTAGGCTGTGCTTCCATGATCATGGAGGTAGATTGACCCACGTACAAAGCTGACCTAGATGAAATGTGTGCACGATTACCTTTCTGTCAGATTAGCCAGATCACAACACAGTAAGGTTATGCCAGATGTGAGACAACGGATAATACCTGCTCTAGCTTCAAGCTTGCTCATCAAAATTTCATGGTGAAATTTGAATTGGCCAAATGAATCTAACCTGGAGCAGCACTCTCACATGGCTGATGTCTTTTCTCATCCAATAGTACAAATTCTAATGTTGGATTTACTGTACCACTAAAATATTGCCAATATGGGGTTGGATATACACAAAGTAGAGGAGAAAATGCATACACTGGATGGTTTGTGGGCTATATTGGACTAGGCTTTGCTGTGTTACTTGTTACCTCACCATCCCAAGAAGTCTTAGCCCAGCCCACAGAAGTTAAAGATAGACAACCCAATGGAACCTGGCCCAAGCCCAGGAAAGAGCTAGAGCAACAGTCAAACATTGCACGCCTGCAAACATTTTGGCCTAAAGTGGTTATAGGTTGAAAGATGCTTAAAGCAAATAAATGGATCTAATCATCTCTGATCCTATAGGAAGAAAAAAGCACAAGAGTTAGTCCACGCATAAAACTGAGTGTTTTGTTTTTTTAAAAAACCAAACTTTTACAAACAAATACAATACAAGGTGTGTGACACTTACAAACACTGACAGCGGTCACTGTCAAAATTTTCTGAAATTGTTCTGGATTTCTTGTCAATGTTCATTTGTTTGCAGCATTTTTTACACCCAAACACCAAAAGGCTGAATAAAGCCCATATCACATTTCCTTCACACTGTTCCTCTATGTTTTGGGGCAGTAATTCAGTGGAGAGATGGCAGTGCTGGCAGCCGGGGTCCAACAGAAGAGTCTGGCCCAGGCAGCAGGAAGGAACTGGAAGCCCCTGCACTTCTGCAGCGCAGGATGCGGCCCCTGGAGCTGCCCTTTGATCTCTGCATTGGGACATGCATGGATCAGTGACCTCTGTCAGGTGTGACAGTCACTCCTGTTTTCTTTCCCAGGAGGGAGCGGGAGGAGAGGAGCACCGCAGCAGCACCTGTGCTGTTATTAAGGCTGGCTATCTGGATTTTGTAGGTGGCCGGGCTAAGTGGTGCTGTGGGTGGGCTTTAGTAGCCCAATTTCCTGGCCAGCTGCTTAAGGGATTCTTGAAAGACCATCCCAAAAATAAACCTGTTCCTTCTAGGGTTTACTCTACTCTTGCCTGGACTCAAAAGCTGGCTTTCATCCTCCTTTCCTTCCCCTTAATCTAACCCTGCTGCTTGCTCATGCTGCAGCCTTGTGTAGTGATGGGCACCCACTGGCCTTTCGGGGAAGGCACAGTCCCCAGAGCCGTGTGAGGTAAAGTAAGAGCCCGCACAGCACTGAGCCCAAGCGGCAATGCAAAGAGCACAAGGAGGCTGAGATGTCCCGATGCCAGGGGGGCTTGCAGGCTTTGGGAAGAGTGGCCAAAGCCATTTCGTGCTGCTCAGCCTGCTCCAGGGGCCTGTTCACACACAGCGAGGGCAGAAGAGGATGTGCCCCTGCCCCTGCGCTATTTACCTTCTGGCATAGGAACATAAACTGCAGCTTACCCTGGTTTGCGTTAATAAGCTGGACCAAAAACCAGTCTGTTTATCTCACTGAATAAGCAAAAGGGCGCATGAAGCATTTTATCTTAAGGCTGGCTCACATACAAGCACCAGGGTCTGTCCCAGAGCTTTACTCCTTCTCAAAGCGAGCTCCATGGCAGACAGAAATTCAATAACTCAAGCCAGAACCCCCGGTGAAAAAAGAGAGGCATGGTATGTGCTGGGATTTATGGCACTGAACACAGAGCAATGTAAAAGCACATTCTTACTTATAATAAACGACCTGAGCAAATAAATATTCTACCTGAAGCCAATGGAAACATTGTGCTGACTGCAGAGGCAAAGCTGCAGAGTCAGGGCTCTCATTCTTCTAACTAGAAATAATCTCACTTCTTCTTTTAAAAAGTAAACCTTTCATGGCCATGATCTATCTCCTTTTAAGTGAGGGGTTCCTCCAATCCAGGATGAAATTTGAGAAGCGTGAAGGGAAGCATACAGAGAAGAGAGCCACCACTTTCCAGCATGGCCTTACTCTAATGGTCCCAAAATACACCTGAAATGGCTGAAATTCCAGCTTGGATCAAGAGCGAGGAAAAGGCCCCATTCCTGAACTGTTACCAAACTGCATCTCCCTCCTCTGATTTTTCCTGGGTTCAGCATGGCCATTTCTGAAATTGCAAAAAGTTTCACAGGAAAAGACAACTATTTCTCTCTGAAATTAAGCTTGCTGTATTTATTTTTATTCAATGCTGTATGTAATTCTTTCTTGCTCAGCTGGTTTATTTTTATTTTCTCTGGATAAAGACTGTTTTGACTATATATCAAAACAAGGTATACAATAAAACAAAGCTTTGGCATGTGAGTCAGGCTTCAAGTCAGGAAAATACTACAATGCTACTGAAATTCTTTCCATCTTATCTACATAATTCTGACCTAATTTTTCCAGAAATGGCAACTCTAATCTGTACCATGTTATCATGAACTGCCCCAAAATAATTCACACAGGATGTCCTAATGTTGCCTATAGAAGTTACCAAATACTAGCCTCTTTGTTCATGTTTCCTTACATTAGGATAAATTTAGCCACCACAACACACTTCTATATTTACAAACACAGAATGAGCTGGATAAACCACTGTTTGAATGCTATCTGATGTTTACTTTCTTCACACTCAACTGGTTGCCTCTGTGTATATAAAACCATATCAGTTTTGACTTCGCCTGCATCATGGCGCTATTATTAGGTTCCTTGGGTAGAAATCCAGCCTCCATGCTCAGCCGATATCTTTATTTAATTTACTGTTCTTCGTGACCTAGGAAAGAAAAGGACAGAGTTTTTGATTAATTAGAGGAGAATGCTTGGAAGCTGTGATGGTGAGTGTAAATATGTGAAGAGGCAGAGCACCACAGATAAAGTACAAAGATAGTGGCAGGATCATTTTTCCTGGGGCGAACATCATGCGAACAACATTTTGGAAACTTAGCCAGAATGGGTGTTCATGTCTTTCTTTATTTTATATCTTGGATCAAATCTGAGCTAGGTGAAAAATGATAGGGAAGCCTATTTTGCTATTTCTCAATATGGTTAAACAATCAGCTGGTATGTCTTAGCAGCATGTCTGGGACAAGTTCCTCTGCTCTGATCAGGTCAAGGAGACCTGAATGCTGCCTGAAGTCCACCGGGTCAGTTGGTTAGCCAACAATTCCCTCAGCTTTAGAGACGTCCTTTATGCCAGTGAAAGCGAGAACAGACTTTGACCCAGAAAGGCTTCATTCTTTCTGGTATCGCCATAATGGGGGCAAACAGACACTGGTTTGCTGATGCTAGCACAGGGCTCCGGCAGCTCTGGAGCTCTTGGTCTGGGTTTGGGGTTTTTTTGTTGCTTTTTTTCTCCCCGCAAGCATTTGCTAGTAACAAATTAGATAAATATCAATTTGGTAAGCAATGGGGCAGTTTGCCTCTGGCTCAAGAAAGCTGTGTTCAGAAATGGATGAGCCCCATGGAGTTTGCGGTTTCATTGACTTCTCCAACTATTTTGGGGGCTGCAGAAATTATTTGAGTTCACCAACTGTAATTCAAGCCCACACTGTTGTTCTTGTGTTTCCCTCCAAGGAAATAATAAAAAAAAAATCAACCCTAAACCTAACTTTTTTCTAGCTAAAGGAAAAATGTATGTTATGTGCCAATCACTAGAAACAAATCCAACCTCTAGTCTGTCAAGAAGAAAGAAGCACTGTATTTTGGTCATATATATTGGATGTACATTTCCCTCTGCTTTCTTCACCCCTTTTCACAAACACAATTCAGACAAGCACTTGCTGAAGTGTCTATCATCAAAAATTAGGCAATGCCCTAAGGACTTCTTGTGCAAAGGTAGTCACATGCATTGAATGTTTTGGTGGACCAGAGCTTCATGTCTTTATTTCAGTCCTATTGTTGCAAGAGATCTGTTTTTCTTTTGCTTCTTATTTTCATCTTCTCTTATTTCTAACAGGAGTATAAAGCAGTGATATTCACAAACTAGACATCAAACTAAAGTGGACAGAAAAATTCAGCATATGCTGCCTATCGTATTCTTATCAGAAATGTGCAGGCCTTTAAAGAAGGATTTCCAAGTAGCTGAGTCCTCTTACAAGTGATTTAATCAACAACAAGGCTCAGTACTGCAAAGAGTTAAACTCTGAGGCCATCCGCTGCTCATGAAAATCATGTAAATGTGCACAGACTGCCTGGGAGCTTCGAAGGATCCAAGGTGATGGATGCTTTGCAGGACCAAACTCCCTCCTCGAGGAAGAAAGGACTTCTGTGCTTTCTCATACCCTGAACTTGCTCACCCAATTTGGTAAGCATCCCTAGAGTCTCATAAACGAGCACAAAACAAGAACCATGATATTATCTGCAGGAGATGTGCCTTGAGAGTGCCCTCTGGGTTCTTCCCTCATGACTGTACATCTCATCTGACCTCAAGGGAGACATTGCTTTCCTCACACATGGGCTGCCCAGCACATCCATCAGGCAGCTGACTTCATTATGTGGCAAGACAAGCAGGGATCAAAGAACCCATGCTGCTGAAAAGAGTGATCATTGCTGGGCTGGGCAGAGCCTGCCCTGCGTGATGCTGCTGCCAGCGTGCTCCTCAGGAGACAGAGAGAGGGTGTTTGCAAGTGGCAAGCCACACCAGCAGCCTTGCTCAGTCCCCTGGAAATGTAACCTACCCTTCCCACGTGGCTGCAGGTTTGCCCTGGGTAATGCCAGGCTGGCTGCTCTGTGATGGCAGCTGCTCTTTCGATACATATCATCCCAAAATGACCCCACAGGTTTTATCAGTATCTTATAGCAGATTTTTCTGAGAAAGCATTTCGGTTGGGAGGGCTGTCCATTCATCCCAATTTCCCTATGGATGAACTAAACTGGCATCATTCAGGTGAGTTTGGAGGAACACCACTGATTTCACCAGCCCAGAGGTTATTCAGTGTATCAGTCATGCAGCAACAGCATATGACTGTGAAATCCACAGATACCTCTACAGAGGTCCACTTTTCTTCCATGTATTCATAAGAAGAGTCTTTTCATAATTTTTCCAGAAATTTTGCTCCCCTATCTCTCTAAAATCTTGAGACTTTTTCTGAGGACTTGGCCTGCTGTTTTTCTTCCTGGGTCCCTGCTAATATTACGTCATTCTCGGTACACATCCACAGGACATTTTTCAGTGATGTGCTTTCCCGTGGCTTCCAGACAACGTGCATTGAGGCTGTTAATTTAATTTTACTTCACCCCGAGTCTGCTTCATAATAAGCACAAGGATGTCTTTCACCTGCCTGCAAAGCAAAGTTCCTGTGAGTGCCGTCCTTTGCCCTGAATTGGGAATGGACTAGGGGTTGCTGGTTCCGGTGTTGACCCTTTAGGCAAGTCAGAAAGTTGACTGGATATTACTATACAATAAAAATCTATTCTTTGAACTAACCACTTCCTGCTAAGTAATTATTTTTCTCCGCAAATATTTCTATAAACGTCTGTACATGCACGGGGTCAACTTTCTAAGCAAACTACAGCCTTTCCTTCCCCACCCCTTTATTTTTCTTCTCTCAAGCATTTCTGTGCTGTTCCTGTGACCAAACACAACTTTTGAGAGTTGCTTCTGTATGAAGCTGTGATCATAGCTGTTTTTTCAGCCTGTGATCTGGGAACATCTGAAGAGCCGTTAACGTGATTAAGGGATGCAAGTTCATATATGCTTTACAACAACCTGCATATGTGAAATTCTTGGAACAGTTTGTACTTCCACTGGAGATTTTTTGGTGGTCCACATTACAAATTAATTAAACCTGTGTCTTATACATGGAAAGTAGGTTTGAAAAAAAGTTGCAAAATGAAGTTGTCAGCATAGGAAAGAGCAGAACTGAGTCCAGCAAAAAAGAAAGATACCATTCTAATAAAAAAGTATGTGATTGTATAACTACACCATCAGGTATTGCCAAGTGTGTGTGCAACAGGGTACATCAGGGAAAACTTGAAGCAGTTACTGACTCTGCATGTGTATTTGTAATTGTGGAAGTGTAATGCAATATAACATAAAGTAATGCAATGTAATGAAGGTCTTTCTGATGTTGTACAACACATTTTGGATCCACTTCCTATTGTCAGAAAAATCCAGACTCAAGGGGCTCTCTGCTTCAATGCCTGTCTTTTTTATCCCCATTTAACCTAGCAGAGCTCTGGTCAGGGTAGCCAAATTGCAGGTGCCCTTGCAAAAGATGCTTTGCAAAGGGTGCTGCTGTTCACTGTTATGCAGAACAGTTGCTTTTGCCTGGACTTCCAGTCTGTTCAAATAAGCTTACGTTGTTTACATAGATTTTTTTACTATGAGATCTACAAGAAGAGACAGTATACTTGCCCTCAGTTTTCCGTCTCCGGACAGCACAGCTGGAGAGCTCTGAATGGCTTACAGACTAATTAAAAACAGACCACAGATTTTGGTTGGGGCTTTTTCTTTTTCTTCTTTTTGCTGCATTCCAGTTTTTTTAGCTGCTCCACAGGGATCTGACAGGGGCATTGTTAAGGAGACAAAGGACCTCTGGCTTGGGTGACATTAGTGGGCTAAGAGATGCCTCCTTTTCACCTGACAGCCTAACCAAATTGGATCAGGTATCAGAAAGACTGACAAAACATCTGAGGACATGAAATATTTAGCAAATGACTGACCTGCACATCCTACCTGGCTCTGGCTACCATAACAACTTTGCAGGGGAGCTGATGCAGAACTGCCTGTCTCTCTCCACCTGACAAGCTCAAACAGCTGATAAATTACCAGAACTAATTGTTGCCCTGACAGGCCTTTGATCCCTGGAATAGTCAATTTATAAATGATGAGCTCCTTTTACACACCACCACTGATGGAGCCGTTGAAATAGTTATAAAATCAATAATCCCTGTGGTCTGGCGATCCTTTAGGTTTTTCCCATTTATTCAGGAGACAGCTCAAAGTGTCTGCAAATGCTCATTTCCGTTTCTTCCCAGCACCCTGCCCGGAAAAAGTCACGCATTGTGGCAGGAGTGAGACTTGGTAAGGACAGTGAGCATCAGAAAAGCAGGCTAGTCCCGATGAACACTGAACAGGAAGCAGGACAGTCTCCAGACTGTACTCTCAGCCACTTGGGATGGTGTCTCCAGGAAGATAAAATTGCCAAAAATAAGGACAGAAAGGCAAGGTGGAAAAATTTAGGATGATAAGCAGCATCATGGGGAATAGTAGCATCCTCGGGGTGGCAGTGGAACAGAAATCCCTTTTATGGCTCCTAGACACCAGCCTCTACAAGGACACCAGCTGGTCTTTTCCCCCGGGGCATGCTGCCTCTCCCAGACGCACAGCTCCGGGCGGTCTGCTGGCACATCTCCTTCACCTGTGGCCATCTGGTTATGGTACAGCAGAATGCCAAGAGCTGGGACAAAAAATTCTGCTACGGTCTTGTCTGCATGTGGCTTTAAGCGGCCAGAGTCCACCCTGCCCAGTAATGACTGTAGTTTCTGGTTTCATTGAGTGCCAACCTGGCTTCACCAATCTGAAGGAACAAGCCAATATTTAACCAAATAGAGTCCCTATAGGTGGGATCTCATGTGCAGAATTTGGACCCAGACCTATACTGCAAGAGCGTATTGTGGCCACCACATGATGGAAAATCCAGTGAAACTTTGTCCTTGGGCTGTTTGAGTAGGTTGCTAGATCTTTTGCAAAAGACCCCTTTATAGAATGGTCAGTATACTCCAGAGGTCATGCTTCTCTTAGGCAGTGATTTGTTGGCTTCCTTTTTCTCCTTTAATTTTGTGGAAAAACTATACCTAAGTATAGAAGGATACTTAAATTAAGAGAAGATCTAGGAAAGCTGTGTCCTCAGCTCTCACAAGTCAGCATAGCATCAATGATCACAGCTTGCTGGACCTCTAGCAAGAGGCAGCACCAGGGCAGAAACTGTCCTCCCATTCAACAGGCCTTCCCTGAGCAAGAGGCTCCTCCGAGGCCTGCAGGTGTGAGAGGGACAATGGCTGTCACCAGTGGTGGCCATGCAGAGAGAGGGGCAATGTTTCAACTGCAAGGAAAATTTAGCTGAATTCTGGTGGGCCCCTTCACAGCAGTGCCTGTCATTTTTAAACAGAAGACAGAAAGGGTGATGCTCACTGCTCAGTACCCAGGATTACGAGCACTTGGCTTCCAGCAGCCCAGCTCACTGGGAATGTCAGCACCACCACAGGGTCATCTGTGACACCATTTTCTTTGGGCCATGAGAAACAAAAGACAACTTAGAAGAACACTGCAATAAGAGTGCCTGGATTTGAAGGAAAGTCCTTGGCCAGCTCTTGCTTTGCTCATTTTCCACTTGTGATAACAAAACGGGAGCACATCAACAGGGTCTGGCTTACTCCTGGGAACAAAGTTTGCAGGCTTGGACCCAGCATCATTACCACTCACCAGTTTTTGAAAACAGCCTAGAAGCCATGAGTCTGCCTCATATCTGGAAACTTTATTTGCACACAATCCTGTCTTTCAGTACAATCACTTTTCCTGTGCCTGATTATTCTGATGAGAGAGTGCTTGTTAGAAAAATGGACCACCACAACCCAAGTGCATACATGAGGCTGGAACAATAGGAGGTGCTGACTGATGCTTTGCTTTCCTTTCTTCCTTGAAAGCTTGTACACAAATGCAAGGTTTTGTAATGTGGTTCAATGTGGTTACTCCAAAGCTGTCCGGGGCCTGGCCACCAAGGCTTGTGCTCACCACAGGCAGAAAAGATGCTCCCTAAGACTGAAATTGCCTCTGGTGTCCTCCAGACTGAGGAACTTTTGGACTGAACCACAGCATCCGTTACAGAAAGAAATAACTGAGATGTTATTAAGTGTAACTAGCTGCTACTAACTGAGTGAAGGAAATGGCACATGCATGTGGCTTATACAGTGAGATCCTGCTCTTTTCCAGACTAGTTCTTCACTGTCGTACCAACCTTGGAAGTTCACCAAACCATCAGCCTGGGTAGTGTGCAGGTGATCCATAGGGAAATCTTTCTTCAGGCCACAAGAAGGCCTTAGGGCTTGGAAATGAACTTGAAAAAGTTCCTTAATTAACGCTGAATGGAGTTAGATGCAATGTGCAGTCTTCCACTGGAGGGAGAACTAAAACTCTTTGTAAAGTGAAAAAGGGTTTGGGGATGACTTTGCTTCACCAGCTTGTGTAGTAAACTGACAGGAAGCTTGTGTAAGTTTACAGTCCCAGCGGAAAAGTGGAATCTACCTCAAAAATATAATTTCTGAAGCTAGGTCTGGAAGACAGCCTTAATCACTGTGCACACTAGGGAACTACATCTTGAAGAGGCAACAAGACAGGGGTAAAAACAATGCAAGAATGAAATGAGACTGAAGAGGCTCAATCTGTACAGCCTCTTGTTGCAAGTTACTTTCAGACCCTAAGGGTTCCATGAAACACAAGGGCAACAAGAATGCACTGAGATGAGCAGAGCAGGGTGATCAGCTCAAAGTCAATGTGGCAATATAATACTGAGCAATTTATTCTCAAGATGCTATTCGCCCTGAAGTACCAGTATGCTTCCCAGCTGAGTAAAGGTTTAGAAGCAGACACACTTTCAGGTTAGTTAGCGTCCACTAAGCAAGCAACGAGACTGGAGCAAAGGAGAGGTACAGATGGCTTAATTTTAGGAGAAATGATTAAGTGCAAAGAGTCTTTGAGATCTTCTCCCAGGAAATGAGACTGCTCCCAAAACATTATGCCATGTGTATATGATAAAAGAGGTGGGTATGGGCCAGGAGGACAGATTGATATGGAAAGGCCAGAAATAGGACAGTGTGGTAAATATGCAGAAGGATCTACCGGCAATGTGGAGAGACAGTGGGAAAAAAACTGCCTAGTTCAATCCTACCTAATTTACATAGCTGACTGATGCACCTGAACTGAGAGCTGTTTTCCTCTGGAGGCATCTGGCTTTCTCCCTTGACCCTGTGAAGGAGTAGTCACAGAGATGAAGTTAGGACCACATCCACCTCATGTTCATGAAGTAGCATTTGAGGGATGCAATCATATTAAACAGATGGAAATGTTTTGGGCCCACTGTATTCAGTATCTAATCTTCTTATGGGAAATATTAATTTCCCACAGAAGAATAGCAGGGCAGCTATTTATCAATTGTTTTCCCATAGATAAATAATAATCTTGCAATATGTTCCAAGAGGTTAGCAAGAGCAAGATGCACTGTATAACACCTATGCAATAAACTGAAAGTGCAGTGAAGAAAATAACATAGAGGAAGCTCTTGGCAGGAGAAACTCGTTTTCTTAAGCTGGCTTTCTAGCACAGGCTTAATTACTATGAATTAACTCAAGGACATCCTGAGAAGGCAACAAGACAGAGGGAAGAAAGAAGCAAGAGAGAAGCTAAGCTGAAGAGAATTTGATGAAATGTTGAATGCATCTAAGCTCCTGCAGCCTGGCCTACCACCCTCACATAGCTGGGCTAACTCAAGAGGAAGAGATGGCTAGTTTTGATTATCATACTGAGAAAAAAAAAAAAAAAAGAAAATTTCTTCATGCTTTTTTCTGGCTTAGTCAGCTATTGGGAGAGCCTGTCCCACCCAGGAGATATTATTTATATCATACACTTCCAGGACAGTCTTTCATTGGGAAATCTTCTGCCCTGAAAAAAGGGGAAGAGTAAAATAATTAAAGGACACAGTTCAAGAATAAAACTTGGTAAAAGTGGTAACTTCATTGTGGTTAGAAAGGATGTAGAAACAGCGCTGAAGCTGTTGCTCCCAACAGTATCAGAGTACACGGAAGATCAGTTCTCACAGTACTCACTCCCAGCTTGAAGAAACCTTGTGGATGCATGCCATGTGTGACTACAGTCAAAAAGTCAGATCATTTAGACAGCAGTGCCGTTCCTTGACAGAACTAGTTTAAGCTCTATTTCTCATCGTGAGTTTGGCTGGTGAGAAAGTTGAAGTCAGGATGGGTCAGCTGAAGTTTCCAGAGTGGTGTCAAACATGAGGACTGAGCAGGTCCAGGCCCACCACACTCTGCCCTCAAATACCTAGGTGACATCAGTGCACAGTTACGCTAGCTTTGAGCCAGGTGGGTACTCAGTGAAACCTGATGAAGTGACTTTCTGTGTTGAATACAGAGGACAAAGTTATGAGGTGGGGACACCTTGATTTGAATTGATTTCTCATTAATGTTTGACAGCAGAGGGTACTACCAGCTGCTGCAAAAATACTGTTGTAATGGCAAAAAAGCATTCTCCTCAGGTCTGCAATATTCACAGTAAATCACATGTGAGATGTGTGTCTACTATTACTTTGGATAAACTGAAATGTTGCTTTTGTCTTCACTGGATGAGACGATCAAGATACAAATAACTTCCAAATTGATCTTGACCTTTCACTGCAGATGAAAACAAGGGAGAGGACAATAGCTTATCTCTTGTGCTTTGATGAACAAGTGCACATAAACTTTTGTTGACTTGTCTTCTAATTCAGAGACCTGTATACAGCTGCAAAGATGGAGCAAGCTTAGCTTATCTCCCGTTTGTTTAATGAGCAGTTTACCTGGTAGAGATACTGACCTCAAGTTCACAGGGACCCATGTTTGTGTTTCGCAGCACTGTAATGACACAAAGAGCTCTGCTGAGGTACAGGGAATTGTGTTATTCATTGCTGGTGGCTGTTGTTGAAGAGGTTGAGGCAATGGCCGTAGGCTTGAATGAAGAATAACAGTAAGGATGGCACTTGCTAGAAGTGAGTTTTCCGGTCAGGCATCATCCTTTAGCACCTCCCATGTTAGTGGTGGCACTAACACTAAAATCAACAGAAGGTGGTTAGAGGGATAAAAACCATGGTCAGTACTCATGTCCCACCAACCCTATTTCTGAAACGTTTACGACTGTGGTAAAGAGCAGAAGAGAAAGGTAGACAGGGAGGACATGGGAGATACATACTAAGATACCGGAGGTGTTATGAGAAGTCCAAGGTACTAGAGTTATATGCTGGCTGTAAATAATGGGACTAAAGTGTTACATTACACAGAAAATATATCAGTCTGGAAATCTTGCAGGAAGCAGATTTCTTCTGAGATTCTGAGTAACGCCTCGTCCTAACCCTCTGGCAGACAATAAAAGATTAATTGAAAGCTGGAGATGCAAAGTCTGCAGTGTCTTAAGCAAGCCCTGCACTGGTACTCTTCAAGTCACATTGACTCCGGTGGTACTTCAGCCTGTGCCAAAAAGTATCAGAGATGACTTTTCATAGGTGCTTCAAGAATTCCTTGAACTGGGGTGCCAAGTCATAGGGAGAGCTAGACAGACCCAGCCCCACTGTTTATAGCTCCTAGTGAAGTGCACAATTGCTAAGAGTTTATGTCACTCTTTTCCAGCTGCTGATACCAACCCTTCCATGCTTGTCTGAATAATGCCACCGTTTCTTCAGTGTTGATACGTCTCTGTTGTCCAGTTTATTGATTTATCTTTCATGAACTTAATTTTTCTAACACATTTATAACTGTTTGCCATTCAGTTCCAGGCATTAAATAGTGACAGGGATAGTCAGTTAAATTGAAAGGGAGACTTGAGTCTTCAACCTTGGCCCTTAAATGCTTGCGGTGACACCTTTTCTGGTAATATTTCAGTTAAAAATCCGATTCAGGCTAATTTGTTTGGGAAATTTGGGTTCAAGCTCGCATTCTTCCTCCAGGGTTTCATTGGGTTGCGTCACAAAAGATACATTTCCTTATGTAGTTTTGCATTCAGACATAGATGAAAACTGATGTGCAAAGCTGAGTGAACGGAAATGCTTCTGTGTTGCATCTCCAACACATGCTGTTGTGGGAGAGAGAGAACTGGCGAGAAAGCGACGTTATCATAAAGGAAAGATTTCAGTACCACAGCCCTTAATTCCGAACAAAGTAATGCTGATGTAAGACGTAAAAATATTTTCCGTTGTGAGTCAGGTGCCTTGGCCAAGTCTGGAAAGATCTGAATTCTTTTTCTCTTCATATTTGAAAGTGAAAAAAATGTACTGTTATCAGGACTTGACATAAAAATAGACGCATTTCATTCGATGTGTCAGCATTCGCTTCTTTTACAGTTCTGCAATATCCTGAATGTGTTTTTTCTGACTTGTTAACTAAGTTTCTAGTGCAAATGAGTTACAACTCAAGAACCTGATATTCAAGGTTGCTAAAATTTTGCAATTTTGTGGTATATGAATGCACCATCTGTTCTTCCTAATAAGTTGCTATTTTTAAATTATATTTTATATGGTTTCTCTTTGACGAAGAGCCCAGGAAACAGCTTAGTAAACTCTGACACACCTGACTGAAATAACTTCAAAAGAATTTTTATGAATGTTTCCCTCCAAATACAGGAGTATTCCGTCACACTGAGTTATTCATAAGGTATGTTGTTTAGCAGACACTCACATATTTACAAGGTACAGAACCTATTTTCAGAGGTTTATTTAACAGAGATGGTGCATGATTTTCAAACAAAATACTCTTTTTTAGGTACTGGATTCTTTGGGAAATAAAAAATATGCCCCAAAGTTTGGTTTTCAAAACATTTCTGGATTTTTTTTTTTTTTTTTTTTTTTTTTTTTTTTGATGATATGGAAGAAATAGACCTTTTTCTTTCAGGAACTTCAGCTATAGCATTTGTTTCTTCTATATTCTTTTGCTACCGTTTTTCTACTTTTTCAGTAATGAAATGGTTAAATGTGGGGAGAAGGAAAGGAAAGAGGAAAGACAGAAGAGAACATAGAAGGGAGAAGAGTTGCAGTCCTGGTCTGTTGTTAAAAATAGGCCACTCTGTTACAATGATCCTCTCCCTTGTTGCAATTACTGGTGTAGCAACAGTAAGCTTTTAGAGAACTGATAGGAAAAAGTCACTTTATTGCTACTGTGCCTCAAGGACTCTACTCCTATTTTAGGTCGTCTTGATAATTTTGCTTAAGTAGACCAGAGAGGCCTGGGAAGTTTGATTTGGAATAGCTATGCAAAATTCAGCTTTCTGAAGATCTCAGTTTTCTGAGAAAATGAGGCAAACTAAGGGTTCAGTCTCACCTCCCCCTTTCTCTCAGGTGGCTGCATCTCTCTCTTGCACTCTTTGGGAGAGCACCATCTCTCCTCTACTGCAGTCTTCACCCTGTGCGTTGCCTATCTGTTAGGGACAGAGGCAGCAAAGGCTGGATTTCACCTTGAGAAACGTTCTTGTCCATGAGCCCTCGGGGATGCCCACAACTAGCAGGAGCTGCAGGCAGCCCATCACACCAGCAATGGGACCCATCAAGGTCACTCTTCAGGGACATCAGAGGACTGGGAGGTGTGTGGAAGAATGCATCAACAGAGGGCAGAGAACTGGAGAAGTGAGGCAGGGATGCAATGTATCCATCTGCAGATTGAGCTGCAGCGCCGATGGGAACAAGAGATGAGGCACTTCAGAAAATTAGGGCACGGAGCATCTATCACTCTTTCTCCAGCTTGCGTGGAATATGTCATTCCCTACTCAGCCTCCCATTTCACAGCTGTGACTCTTTCATCATGTTCTTTTCAAAAGAAAACAGGCCTGGCCCCTAAAGAAGTCTTACCACAGTCCAGCCCCAAGTGCCCCCCTAAAGCTGGTCTCTCTCTCTTCCAGCTGTCCATCTCTTGGTTTTAATGAACTGAAGCCATAACAAAGTCCGGGCAACACAAGAGCAATTCAGTACTGGATTTCTTTCAACAGTGCTAATTCCTCTGGCCTTTACAGGGGCATTGAACCAGAAACACACCTCAAATGGGTAGAGGGTAAAATAACCCAAACAAACAAGTAGGGGAAACAAACTGGAAGGTTAAAGAAAAGATAACCTGTGCCTGTTCTTGGGAAAGTAGTGTTTTCTTCTAGCTCAATTCACCCCATGGCCAGGCAGGTCAGGACTGCTAGTACTGGGTAGCTCACCTATGAAAACAAATATTCCCCTGTTGGATAAAGTGCCACGCTGTTGATATTTCAATGCCTTTTCAGGTTTTAAGGCTCTCCGGATCAAGTGAAAATCAGCCACGCTAATTAGCGTGTGCAAGTCTTTTGTCCTGATTGTGTTTTGTGTACCAACGTACATGTAAGAAAGCAGGACCTCCAGGAGGGTGCAAGGGCATGCAAGAGGGAGAGGGGAGCAGAGGAGTGTGTGAATGTGCAACAGACAAATGGGTGTGTGTATGCGAGAGACAAAGAGAGACCAAGGAGCCTTTTCTTAGCATCAAAGACATATTAGAAGATTTCTTCTTTTTAAAGAATGACCACAATGACACATGATAAAGAAATACAGGTAACGGGGCATTTCATTTATATAACTGATTCCACTGAGCTATATAAATCATATTGCTTGTGCATGACTTAGTCTGGAAATGATGAAGAGAGATAACAGATAAGAGCACAAATCAGCAGCGAAGTGATACATGGGGCTGTAGATTTCCTTCCCATCTGGAAGTCAGGCATGGCAAGAGACACTGCATGTGCAGCAGGAGCTGCTGTCTTACCTGGAGGAAGAATGTCGCCAAACACAGCGTTGAGATTTAGCAGCAGTGTGCTGTCTGCCTGTGTGCAGCAGCTCCTGGCTCCCACCAAATCCGAAGCTGAGATGGGGAGCTAAAAGCTGCCATCTCTCATAGACACTAGTTGCAAAACACAGTGACTTGCAGCTGATTGCTGGCCCTGCTGTGGGTTGTTCAAAATCTGGCCACCCTTTGGCACTCCTTTGGCAGGTTGCCTGCTACTGCAGGGCCTTAGCTTTGGGCTACCCATAATTTTTGGAGAAAAAGTGACTTAATGTTAAGAGATGTCACTATAATCTGTAGGAAATAAAGAGTGAGTTATTTTCCTTGCCTGAGATCACCAGCCTGGTCTATGTAGTCTGACAAAGAGCTGTTGGGTTAACAGTTTAATTCTTTCTCACTTCAGCTTGGACCTGATGTAGTATCGTGCAAGATTATTACTAATGCCACTGTTTGGTTTCCATTGTACTCTTTCTTGCCACAAGAGAACTCTTCTGTATATACAGGCACAGATTATTGTATGTAGATCAGCATTTTTTTTGAAAATGCTACATCTCTTCACTAGTGATAAAAATCTGTGACCTCACCTATAGACTTTTTAGGTGAGTCACTAAACCTAGGGAGCTTGGGAGCCAGTCTACATGCAAAACTGGAGAACAAAACCCCCAAATCAGTTTATTACAGTGCAAGTCTACAGCTGAACAAGGTCTCTAGATTCACAGGCAGGAGGATTCATTCACACTACTTGCTTAGCTTCTGAAAGGCTTGCATTAACCAAGGGAAAAAAAAACCAACCCAACCTAAAAATAGGAAGGAAGCTCTTATTCCAGAAAGAAATATACTATTTTGATGCATCTGAACTTGATACAAAAAAGTAAAACTGAGTGAAGAGAATTGCTCAGGCAAAACAGCATCCATGTATTTACTCAGCAAAGCAAACTGACACGTCAGTTAAAACGGCTTTGTTTCTAGCAGTGAGTGTGTTTACATTGATAAAAACCTGAAGAAGCTGCATATGCTGGAAATGTGATGCCCATGACATTCCAGTTTACACATTGCGTGCTGGCATATGCCTGCTTGAACAGGGTGAAAAATAAAGCTTTTCATATCCAGCCCCAGGTTTCTACACAGCTGGCTCAGATGTATGATACCACAAAATTGGTAAAGGCCATGGCAGGGGAGACTCAGACCTGTTTCTCTGCACTGTTTCTTCAGGATGTGTTTGATGGGCATGTCCCAGAGGAGTTTGGACTGAAACACCAGGGCTGGTTGAAGGCCCAGCTGTTTCCTTGCCTCATGCTGTCTGAAGTGAGGCTGGCAAAATTACTTGGCCATGCTGAGCAGTTGAGCTGCAAGCCTTCTTACCGTAAAGACAGGCAAACACAGATATGAGATCTGCCTGGAAGACAACACCTAACAACTTCCTCCTGTCAGAAGGCTCAAACCTGAAAACCTGAAAATCTTCTTGCTAGGGCAGTGAGGAGGAGTAGCTTTTGGTTTTATTTCCCTTCCTATGCAACAGTGATCTGATTCTCCATAACAAAATAATTATACTTTGTTGAAATGTTGCCCTTCAGCGGAAGGCAGTGCTGTCAAGAAGATGTACAGAGCATGTACCTAACCACAAATACATGCATAAATACATTTGTATGTATTGATACATACTTACATGTGTGTGTGTATATATATATATATGTGTGTGTAAAAACTGTATGCATTGGACCTGACCATCAGTTCAATGAAGGAAAAAGTTCTGTGTCTCAGAATGTCTCTTGCAGTTATTCTTTAGACTACATCTGGACCAGGATTCAGGCACATTCCCAGCTGCAGCACGAACTTACTGGTGACCAGAGGGTTTATAAAATAGCTAAGACAGAGTAGCTGAAGTACAGAAGACAGAAATATACCTGGGATCCATAGTATTAGCTTCACTTTTAGAAGGAAAATTAAGGCTTCATCAGAAACATATTTTGCCATTCCTGTCTATCCACCCAAAAGCAATAATGAGGTTATTTAAATTTTACCCTGTTTTGGAGGTCTGCTCTTTGCCAAGGATTCAACCATGTGTCCCTGGTTTGTACACAGTAACAGTGGGGATTCATGCAGGGATGCTCAAGTAAACCAACTTCAGATCTGTTTAGCTTCTGCAACTAGACAATATCACAGCCACACATATTTATTGGGAACACCAGTATGAATATAGTTGTTCCCCCTGTTCAAGGCCCTGTTCCACAGTCCATATGGATTCAGACTTTAGCAGAAGTTGTGGTGAAATCAGTGGATGCTTTCCTGTAACAAGAAATGTAGCAAAAGAAAGGGGCTTATGCCTAGTTATCCCATTATTTCTGCTCTGTAGAAATTTGAGCATAATTTGAGCATCAGCTAAGCACATCCCTGGCCCACACTGTAAAAGGTCATTTGGACCCTGCACCACAAACATGGTAAGAATGCTTATATCTTCTTGTATCCAAACTGGGTTTATCCTGGCAGAAAATAAGTGCATGAAAAAAAGAGGCAGAGAAGAAACAAAAAAGAGTTGGAACAAGGTGCTAACCGGGAGAACAGTTTACACCCTTCCGGGACCTCCTGTCTGCTTTCTTAACTTACCACTTTTTTCCCCTGAACTGTTGCTATTTCTGCACAAAAGCTCAGCCTGGGCCCTATTAGCGGCATTGAGTAATATAGGCTCTGTGTAAACTTCAAATTCTTCACCAGAGGAATTTTGTTCATTTGCAGAAATGACAAAATGTCATTCCTGACCAAGGATACAAGTATTAACAAATATTGGCGGCAGTGTTATCCCGTGTGAACGGCAAATACAAGAGCCTTGCACACCTTCAGTGCTTTGCTGTCATTCTGCTCTGTTGTGCTGTTTCTGAGAAATCTGTTCACTGTCAATACGGAGCTCAGGTACCTTGTTAGTGTCACCTGCATGGTTGAAACAGCTGTTGTATGTAGTCTTCTGCAAGAAAGAAGCCCCCCATTGGGGCTTTTTTTGCTACTTTGCCAGAAATTGCTCCTTTTCACCAGCTAACAGTCCCTCCTGAGAAAGGTTGGCACAATTTCCTTGTGGATAGCTTATACGTACAATCAGGGACCTAGTGAAAGCTTTCTTGCTCTATGTTTCACCTCCAGAGTATCCTCAATCCTGTTCTAAATTATACCAGTTAGCAAAGCCCTCTGGTACTATGTTTCCAGGTATTTTGACCCTTCCTCCAACACCTCCTTTCCTATGCATATGGTGCATAATGCTCACAACACAGAAATTTCTTCCACCTCCTTCGGGGATTCCCCCATTTCAGGAAGGTTCCCAGAAAACTGCTTTCTTAGCTGGTGTTGCAAGAAGACCCTAATGGTACAGAAAGGGAGAAGCAGAGGTGGGATTCTTCTTCTGTGTTTCTGGTTTTTAATACAAGAAGTCATGGTCAAGTGACTCAGATGTCACTTTGTATAATAATATTTTTAGCTAACTTCTGCTTTACAGTAATTAAAAAAAAATTAATTCTTTGTCCAACACACAACAGCCTTCCACAAGATTTGGTAATCTGGGAAATATTTGTGACTGTCATGTATGAGCTCAGCAAAACGCCTTGGGGAAAGTGACCCAGAGTTATTATGCTGGGGCTTGCACAGGTAAAGAGCTAGACCTCCTCTCTGTGGGAGGTCTGAAATGTGTTGACTCACAGGCCATGATGCAACAGCCTTGAGGAGGAGCAGAAATCATCCTACTCACCTCCACCTCCCTGCTCTCACCCGGATCAAGTTCCACTTGGAGGGCTGAATCCAGAAAAATATATTGGCACCCTCAGAGCAATGGGGAAAAACCCTTATTAGCTGGGACAGCCTGGATTTGAGTGTGAGCCTTTTGGCACACACCCATCATAACAACTGTCTGGTTTTCTGACTTTTTTTGTGCTGCTTCCAAAACAACACAGGTTATATGTGTGTACAGGGCTGACTGCCTATCATTGCAGTTGGTGACTTACTCTGAACAGGACGCGGTAGCTAAACTGCTGCAGTAAGGTCTGCTTAACAGAGTAATGTGAAGCACTTTTTTCCCAGTTGAACTTACTAGAGGAAACTTGGTATATATGGGTAAAACATGAATGCTCAAGTTGATATTTAGCTTAAACCCCAACATGACCAGAGGGCATCCCTGTATACCACTGCAGTTCTGTCGGCTTCACAGAGAGATCACCCTTAAGGCAAGTAATGAGATACCAGCAACAACAAGAAGCAGTCAGAATCCACACTGGATTGTATTTTACCTGGAAGATGGCTATAAAATAAGGACATAAACTTGTCTTGTGCGGTTAGTCTATCCACTCATGTGGCCAGCAGCAAATGTTCAGGGAAAGAGTGTAGAACCAGGCAAGCATGCAGCTATCTGCCTCCCACAGCGGGACGCTTCTACCTTCAGTCAATTCAGTTTATGGTTAAATAGCAGGATGCTTCTTCCAAGACTTTGTTTTTTTGTGAACTACTTTATACCTTTGGCTGTCACAAATTCTGGGGTGGCAAGGAGCTCTAGAGCTTGGTTATACTTGTGTGAGAAAAGTACTTTCTTCTGTTTGTCTTATAAATTCTGCTTGGTAAATTGGTGTAATATCTGATACTGTGTCAGATACAAGCTCATCAAGGAGTCTCTTATGGTGCTTTAAACATCACAGACCATTTCTCTAGGTTCTACCCACAGACCTGCAATGTAGTTCCCAACGTGTTTTTGCAATCTGCAGAGTGCATGGTGGATGCTAGGAGTCAATTTGTTAGCGTGCACACATGTGACTGCATGTGTTACACTGACTCATGGGTGAAAGAACAATCAAAACCCATTGTACAGAAAACGCGGTATAAAATAGAAGTGAACACAGCCAGTCATTTGTCCAAGATAATTTCTTGCATTAATCCCTACTCCAAGCTGCTCTGTCACTGTGATTTGGAGCCTGGATGTGGTGGCATGAATTTAATTTCTTAGGAACAGCAGACAATAGGATAGAGTCCACACCTGGGAGGATTTGGAAAGGAGAGCAAAGGCAAGCTTGCTGAGGTGAGTGCTCTGCTCTGAAAAAGTATTATTCCTTGTCCTTAGGCATCACTACCCCTAAATACACTGGTTGATAGCTTGTCAAATACAAGATAGTTGCAGCCAGCTAATCATGATTGATACAAATATTACAAAATACAAAAGCAACTGAGACAGCTCCATTAATTGTTATGCACTAATAATTTAGGAGAGCTAGGGCAGAGAGTCCAATGAAAGCCTAGCACAGCAGAAAATATCCACAGCAGGCTGAGGAGACCCTAGTGCACAGGTACAGAGACAATGATGTAATTGAATCCAATGCAATGGTGTTTGTGACTTACACAGTGTCTGCCCTCGCTTTGCTAACTGCCAGTGCCTTGTGCACCAGGGCTAGGGAAAGAGGGGTGGGTGACAGCTGATTTGTGTATTCCTATCTTTTCAGGTATCATTCTGAGTGCCTAGATGTGTAACTTTTTATTTGTGCTGCCTATGCAGTGATCATCTCCCCTGTGAGAGGGAAGGAGTGCCCACCTTCATTAGATGCCGTTTCCAGGTTCTGTGAAGACAAGGCATGAACTCAGTAATCCTGTCACTGGTATTATCAGGATCTCCTGTAGCAGAGCTCATCAAAGAGTTTTGTGCTGGAGGATAGGGAGAGCTGCATTGAGACTGTGTGATCTCAGGCTAAGCTGCTCCTCACTACAAACGAGGAGTGGTGCCGACAGGGCTGGTTTCCCGGCTGCTGAAATGCAGAGCTTTGCCAGTTTGCATTGGAAGAGAATACCAGCCAGACCCCTGTCATCACAAACAAGCCAAGCAGTAAATGTTTAATCTCAACAGGGCCTTAGAGCATCACCTCCACATGTCACCGACTCTTAGAGGCTTCAAAATAGTTCCCTAATATCCTCTGACAAATTAAGTCCTACGGTAAAGACTGAAAGCCAGAACAAATAATGTAGTATGTAAAGGGCGAAGAAGAGACCCATGGGAAGCCCATGTCCAGAAACAATGATGCAGTAGGAAAATTGTTACTTACAAGCTTGAAATATCCCTAGGAAGCAAGTTGTATCTCACACACTACAGAAGAAAGCCATATTCCTCTCTCCGCAGGGTCTTTCTTGGCCCCAAATCAAGTGATTGGCTTAACCCGGACATCATGAACAACACACTTTACAAGATTTGATGCCACTAGGATCTGCAATACAGGCTGCCATATCAGTATTATACCTAGGACCTCAAGAGTTTCACATATTTTCCCAGTACTTATTATCAGCTCTTCTTTAGCACCATACTGACAGCGTTTATGATCTGAGAGTAGTGGAGATGCAGCATGTCTGGAAGGGCTCAGACTGCCTGGGCAGCAGGCGAGTGAACAATTCAGCCCTTGCAAAACCACTTCTGTTGGCACTGCATAGTCCTAGGGAGCTAATCCAGAGTTAATCTGAACAACGTGCTAGGTCTCTGTTTCCAGTGCTGGAGAATCATGGCAGGGGAAGTATTTAGTGTCCAGTAGTGGTCCAGTGCATTTGCAGGTGGGTGTTCTTACAGGTGGACATCCCTCTTTGAAACCTTTACTGACTATTTGCCAGGTCTTTACAGTTATCTTCACACTCTTGGAGGTGGCTTAAAAACACAGTCCAGCAAAAGCAAAAAAACCACACAGATGCATGACTTAGCTGTATGGAGCACGGGGCAGGGGACTTGCCCATGGATCATGCATTTAGTGGTCATGGCTAAGTGTCCCCACCACAGCTGCCCCTCATTAGTAGCCCAGGATGGGTTTACTCTATTACTTCCTGGCTACCAAAAGAGCTATTCTGGAAACTAAGCCTTGGCATGTGCTTATCTCAGGAGGACCTTGCAGCAAGACACCGACATCTACAACGTCTTCCTCTCCACAGTCTTTCCACACTGTGAGCTGTACTTCCTTGGCTTCAGGTGTACCTACCACTGCAATCCATGTGTTTATACCCAGGAAAAACTAGCACTGAGCCAAGAGAAATCAGGTCTCTAACTCTGCGTCATTTATTTTCAGCAATTTTTTTTTTTTTTTTATAAAATGAAACCAAAATGAACATAGGCAAAAAACTTGCTGACGTCTGGGAGGAGTTTGACTGCAGTGTTCGTTCTTCATCTCCTACTGGGATTGCTTCACTGAGCCCAGTGTTTCCATGAAGCTGAAGTCAGGGCAGCTCTGCTAGCTCACACCCGCTGTATATCAGATTTACCCAATGGCAGCTTACAAGCTGGCAGGTGGCTGGCTTCATTGTAGCTGCAATTAAATCTGGAGTTCATCAGTATTCCAAATGGTTTTATATATTTACTTAGGCAATTTCACTCACTTGCCTTTTAAGGTAGATTTTCTTTGCTATCCATGCTATATCTATTTGAGAACACCTTTATTTCTTAAATGCAGAAGCAAAGTCTAGATTTTAATCTGAAGCAAGCATTAATGCATCTCTCAATTGCAGCAAAAACCATCAAAACAGCTTATTTTCTCACATATTGTCTATGGGTTTTTTCCCCAGTCACAGAATTTGCTTTCTAACCCCAGGGTACAATCATTGTGTGGAAGTCTACCACTTGTTACTGGTGAGGTTGTTGGCCACTGAGTTTGTCCATTATGCATAACCATTATTGAAAGCTATGCAGTATGTGACAAACACAAGTTAATTGCAAGTGCAGTGCTCAGAAAGACACTTGGTTCCTGCGGCTGCGGAGTCTCCTGTCTAAATTTCTCACTTCAGACAGTGACTGAATGAACAAGACTAAATCACCTCAGCCTGGCGTCTTCTGCAGTCATTTGCCTCTGGGAGATTTGGCCTCTACTTCATCACAAGCCATTTCTAGTGCACATGCCAGGAAATAGCCCAGTGGGAGACACTTCACTTTACTTTTTATGGATACTTTGCTCCAGACTTAGGTCTGGACATTTCAACGGAGGAGACAGTATCTATGGGCAAAATGGACCGCTACAGCATCTATATGCTGTTGCTTATGACAGAGAAGAGTCGTGAGTGCAGTATACCTATACAGAGTATAAACATTAGAGAAACAGTTCAGAGCCTGTTGAAAATTTCCTCAAAGGTATGCATTGCTACAGCTGCTGCAGAGCATGGGGCTCATTCTGGTGAAATATGACTATTCTTGCTCTGTCCTGAACTTAGAGAAGGACAGAGTAATCTACACCCAGGGAAGTGAAAGCAAAACAGAGGGAAAATATGGCAGAATCAAAATTCCCCATTCATTTATCTTGAGTGGACCAGTGTGTCCTCATTAACAGCTGACATTATTTTGCATAGCAGCAAGTACAATAAAATGGACCAAGGCAAGGGAGAAGCCAAGTACCATGAAACATATCTCTGTGAATCAGCTGCAGATTTAATTCCATCATGCTAAATATTAAAATTGCTAAATGTCTCTGCATGCTAGTGTTGGCAAAACGCTGTTGTTTCTTTCAAAACAGCATCTAGCTATTGGTGGAACTTGCAGCAAAGCACTGCCGAAGACTCTTCCTGGGACATGGTTCAGTACCTCTGCACATCTGCTCTGTACCTTGGCTGAAGAACAGCAGCTGGGGACCTGCATACTGCATAGCAGGAGGTATTTCTTCATAAGACTGATTCCAGCTTATAAGGAACGTCTCCCATATTGGCTAAAACAGCATTACAACAGGGCACCCTTCATCTGCAGGGGCAATTTTGCTTTGGAACAAGCAAAGAATGGCGACGGTCTTCCCAGGACTCCTGTGCCATATGCCATATTTCTCTGCTCCTGCTCTTTCTCAGCCAGCCTGGGATGATAAGTAAGTTAACCTAGGGAATGGTATGTACTGTATGCCCAACCACAGTCCTCTTCTGTGTCAACACCTTTGACTGATATAATATCTATGAGGAAGAAAGATGCAGTCATAGAGTTGATACATGTCTTTGTAAGGATACTCAAAAAGAATAGAAATTTTACAGTTTTATTTACAAAATGCCTGAGCTGGGAGAAAGTCACAAATAGTACTTTTCTTTTTCAGGTGTGAAGAGAAAGAACAAGTATTCCCTTCTATGCTGCATTCACAGTCCATCTAGATTATCCTGTAGACCCTGTCTGTTAACTTCAGCCTTGGCTACAGCATTCCCAGACCACAGTGATGAGCCAGCAAAGGGCTCAAAGGCAGAAGGCGAGGGGATGGACATCAGGTCTCACAGCTGCTGTTAAACCCATGCCTCATTCAGCTCCTACTGAGTCCTCTCTGCCTGCCCTTTTGAGGATACTGGGGTCCATGACTACTCCACTACTGCTTGAAGGCAAATAGTCAGTCATCCCCAGCCCACCACAATGGCTCCTCTCCAGAGGTCTTAAAAATCAAGCCAGTTTTTACCATGCAATGCTGCTGTGGAATAAGCATCTTTATTTCAATTGAACACAGAGGGAAACCAAGACACGGTGGAAACCACCACACGACATTTTGTTTAATGGAAGGCTGTTTGCCATCTGCCTACTGAAGCATGCCTTAATTTGTTCCATGTTAGAGATCTTTCACAATGCTGAGCATTTTTGAAAATGTGTCTCATACTACTTTATAGAAGTGACATTTCCAACTTCGCTGTAAAACAACAAGGAGGATTCTCAGACCACTACATCCTCTGGGACATCTCCTCACAGCGCATGGTCTGAGAGTAGGTACCCCTTTGCTCCATATCCATATGGACACCAGGATATGTTAAATCACAAGTATGATTTTTTCTACCTTAGTTGACTGCTTTTTCACATTGTAGACTGACCTCCATTTAAAAAAATTCACAAAACCTGGCACATGATCAGTTGTAAATAATTCAGAACAAATCTGCACAATTACTTTAGAACCATTACATGTAATACAAAAATAGGACGAAAAAGAGTCTAAACGACTGATTGTATACTTTCGCAGTGACTGTCTGTAATGTTTTGTACTGCAAGCTCTCTCAAATGCCTTTTCCAGTGTACTTTATCCTGACCTGTCATTTTTGATAATTTACTGGTTCATCCCAAGATCTTTCTTTCATCTTTTAATACAAATGTGAATTTCGTGGATAAAGGCAAATCACTATTAGATCACCATCTATCTCCACATCATGAAAGTAAATTCCTTGCCAAAACTAAGCCAGCGTTAGTTGTCCACAAGCCATTAATCCAAAAAGCTTAGAAAAGATCAATTTTTTAAGCTAATAGTATAAACCCCACATGATATAACATTCGGATAGAAAGTTTAGGAAGTCTCTTTTGCAACTTAATTTAAATCCCCTGTAGACCAAAACGTCTGGATAAAGCTCGCAAAAGATTAAAGACACTGGAGGACCTGATTTTCTAACCCATTGCATTTTCTATCCCTGTGCAAATCCACACAAATCTTTACCTCTTTGAAGTCTCTAGTAAATCTCTGGGTCTTTTCAATAGGACTTACAACTTCACTTCTGGTAATTACATCAGCCTGCCACTGTGGAACATCACTCTTGGGAAATGTTAATAATATAAAGCTGGCCACTGCCAGATCCTCTTTGCACCAAAGCCATTTAATTTAAGTAGTTTTTTCTTTTCCTTGTTGAAGATGTGAGGATGTTACAGGCTTCACAAATGCACAAGCCATCTCAGAAAGGGACAGGCTGATCCTTTTAATAAGAATTTGAACCTTGACAATATGTTTCAGAGAGCAGGTCGTGGCTAGGCAATCAGCTCTCAGTAGATCTTCCTTCTCCAAGGCATGGCTTTCCTCCACCTGATACTCTCTCTCTCTGAACATGTCTGTCATAAGACTGTTCTGCAAATTGCTGTTATCAACTACATACCTCTCCCCACTTCACCCTAGGACCCATGTTTGTGCCCGATGGGTCCATGGGGGCTCATCATACCTGCCAGTTTGTGCCCTTCCCCTGCCTGGCTCAGACGCCGTCTACACTTGCCACGCTCCTGGGGATGCTTCGCCTCTTTCTGTGCACCCTGATAGCTCAGCAATAAATAGAATATAAACATGGTGGGGTACGAAAGTAGGTCACCTTTTATCAGCAGCCTGGGCACCCTGATAAATCTTTCCTTTATGAATTTCCCCAAGGTAATAGGTTGCAGCAGCAGGTTATGCTGTCTGAGGAGCTAAAGCCTGTCCAGGGTTACTTCCCATTGCTGACTACTCTGTGTCCACATAATGGAAGGCCATCTTCTCATGGCAGCCTGAAGGGCAAGGAAAGGGAAACAGCATATGAAAAATGAGCTGCAAGGAAGGGAAGCACACTGTTGAGTCCCCTTGTTTTGCTGAACAATCTTCCAGCCAAAATATTCCATTAATGGAAGCATTGTGCTTTGGCTTTCGTTTGTTTGGTTTGTTATATTTCTCTGTTAATTTAGATATAGACACAAATGCACAAAGGAAAACCAAGCAAAATTAAACAAAATGTTTGACTAAAATTCTGGGGTTTCTGGTGGATCTTGAGAAAGTTCGATTGCAAACACTGAACTCCGCAACGTCTGTATCACCACACTGTTGTCTGAGGTGGAATTCACTGTAATCCCATTGCTGAAAATTGCCCAAAGGCTCTCTTCTTCAGTAACAGTGTGCCTTCCTATTTAAAATGGCACGTTTTTATGGCCTGGCAGGTAACTAAAGCAAAAAACTTCTTGTGCGCTGCAGGCTGCTGTTACTCTTGCTGTTGCCATTCCTTTTCTCTACGGGGGAACTGTTGACAGAGCAGATGATAAGTCAAAGCCCAGATGATGATCTGGGTGTTGACAGATAAGATCAATGGGTTTGTTGTCTCAACTCAGGCACTGTTTATCCAGTACAATGGTGGGCTAATTTCACTGGCACTGGCTCTATGCTAATGTCCTGCCATAAAGGAGTTATTACAATTCCACCTGAAAGCCGGCGATGCTCCTCCCTTTTCCCTCTCCCTCCCACCATTCTTCCCCCTCCCCTCCAGGTGAATGTCAGCTGAAATGCCAGATGCAGAGATTGCAGGCTCCATGGTTTGTTTTGACCTATGTGGATTTGCTCAGAGTATTAAAATGATGCCAGTCTGCCATTGTATCGGCTGCAGGTACTCCTCACTGAACGAGAATCTCTGTTTGCGAGGTTTAAGGCGTATCACTCCCTAGGCATCAGGAAAAGCACACAGTGATAAAATAGTATAATTTAGGGCTGGAATTACTCTCAATTACACATTAAATCCTGTGTTATTCCAACACCTTTGATGACTTTACAGGGGATGTAGGTTTGTGCTGCTGAAGATAAAATCTGGCCTGTTTTCTTCCCTTTGATCACAAACACAATCTTTTGGGAACAGCAAATCATTTGCATGTCTGCATGACAAAGAATTATTACACAGAAGAGGTAGTTAAGAGCATCACTTCATAGTTCTCATTTGAGTCACTTAATTAGCTTTGTTCCCAGGTGATAAATGAGGGCTTTGCCAGGAAGGAAACAGTGCTTTCTTACTCGTCACCAGAAACCATTTGCTGAATTATATCAAATCTCTTACTACTATCTTTTTTGACAAGTGCTTGTAATTTCTTTACTTCTCCAGAAGATATCTGCCTGAAATCATCAGCACAAGATAAAGTCTATTCCTCAAGTGCCTCCCTCACACCTCCCCATTCGTCACATCGCTCTGAGATTTATGCCCTTGGCGGTAATCCCAGAAAGATGCTCACTTCTTAATCTCAGTATCAGAAATATGTCTGAAGCAACATCCAATCCCATCTGCGGTGACACGGATTAGGAAGTAGCTTCTGGAAAGTGATGAATATGTAGAGGTACTTTCTGTAACGATTGCAAATCATGATTAGAGCTGAATGGAAAATATAAGTAGCTTGCCGAGAAGATTAATTTGCATTCTCTTAATGAATCCCCTCCGATGGTATCTATGCTTCTTTCTAATGTTTGTGTTGCACAAACACCTGAGTGATAAGGATTTTTTTTAACCCACACAAGCCTAGGCTTGGTGAACCAGAGTCAGCATTGCTCCTAACGTCCAAAGAGGGTGAAGGGGAGGTGGTAAAAGCATCTGCCCCTCAGTGATCAACCCCGCTGGAGGGGTCTGGGCTTCCAGCCACTGTGGTGGCAAGTGCCAGCTCCAGAAAAGGTACAGCAGTGAGTTATGTATAATCTAGCAGTCTTCAGGGCTCCTTTAAAGTACAGGGGACATTCGTCCCAGCGATTGCCCTAACAGTCAAAAGGCAGCTCTCCTGCATTAGCTCCTGTGTCCATTCTTCTGAAATTCACACTAAGCAGAGCAGCCTAATTTTATGGTTATATGGGAATTATGTCTTTTACCTTGAGCAATCCTGTTTTAGATTCTGTGAGGCATAATTGTTTTAAACTCCTAGGATAAGAGCTAGTGAATAGTTCTTACTAAATGATTATCATTAATGTTTGCTATTTTATTTATAGAATTGTTTTGCTGTAGCTTCTGGTAAGCCATTTCCGCTCCTTTTATGAAAAAAACGGAGGTTGAGTCTGCCTATGCTAAAAATCGTACCAGTCAGCTGTGTTGGTTTTTTGTTAATAAACATTGCTTACTGGAAACTTAAACTTCTTTTATTTATCTGACTGACTCAGAACTTTAAAGCAGAAACTAGCTTTGAAGTGGGGCCCAAAGTAAGAAAAAAACACAACAAAACCCTTAATGTTTTATCTGCAGCTTTGCTGACCAAATCCATCTGCTTTATTTGACAACTGATAAAGACTGGCAGGTGCTCTAATGAGCCGGCTTTGGCTGCACTTGCAGATCATCCTTTTGAAACCTGCAGCAATGTCGTTCTCCAAATAGCTGAAAGACAAGATTGACCTCAATGTCAAATGTCTCAGTGGATGTGTGCATGACCATTCTTGTGAGGATGTGTAAAACACCCTCCTGCACCCCCCTTGAGGCAGCTCCCTGACCTCTGCTCCTGTTTGACCTACACACATGCACACTCTGCCACCGTATTTTGGTTTCTACCACTTCCATTTTGGGTCCAGTCTTTCTCGCAACAGGAATTCATCTGTAACCATCCACACCTGAATGAAAACTTGCAAAATGGTCTATGTCATTCCCAAGCCTGTGCTACGAGGGGAGAAAGGAGCTGGCCAGTGCCCTGGTCTCTGGGTGCTGTTGTTACTTAGGCAACAGAGATTTATAATTAAAAAAGCAAGATTTATGGGAAGAGGTAGCATAAAATCACAGATCCCTGAGAATAAATGAGGCTGGAAGGGACCTCTGAAGGTCATCTGCTCTATCCCTTGCTCAAAGCAGGCCCAGTTTCAAAGTTAGCATCTTCATTATCAATATTCTCTGAGACCAACTCATACACCTTCATCTCTCTGCTTTGTAGGTACCAGCTGGGAATATCTTTTCTCTCTCATAGTCTAAGTGGACAGCATAATCAGGTTAAAATTAGAGCCATTGTTCCCAACTTGTATCTAGCTTTTCAGCTTCTTCTATTTTTGACTTGAAGAAGGATTTCTGTACCCAGACGCTTGTTTGCTTTTTCAGCTGTATCAGCTAGTCTGATAAAAATATTAGCTCCTCCTGCAAATCTTGCTGGTATTCTTAGACTCTCCCAACAAGAACATTATCTTCAGTGACAGTTTTGACTCAGCAGTGACCACAGAATTTTTGTCCCTGAGATTACATACATTTTATCTCAGACAAGCTGCTGAAGCTGTTATCGGAATAAGCAGACTAATCCAAGATTCAATAATGCTATCTAAAGGCTTAAATGGTACAGCAATTAAAAGAGAAACTGAAATAAAATGGCCAGTGCAAAAACAATGATTCTTTGTTTTGAATGTAATTTAAATTCATTTGTACCATTTATCCAGCCTTTTTTTTGACGGGGTAATAAATTTTTACACTCTTTTTTGCTGTTGTTGACAACATGTTTAGTCTGCCATTCCACATGAGAGGGGGAAATATTAGGACAGCAGGCTAAAAGAAACAGGGTTGGGCAGATATATCAGTGGTAAGATGTGCTTTGCCTAAAGTTCACTTATCTTAATTACGGTAAATGATTAAAGGACATTACTTCTTTCTAATCCTTATACCGACAGTTTCCTCTTAAAAGTAAAAGCTAAACAGCTGACACAAGAACAATGTAATTATCTTGAAATTAGTCTTCACAACCAAAAATAAAATAGAAAAATGTGTCAGTTGTGCAATATTATAGGAAGCCCAGAGTATATATTTTGCTATGTAGTGCTACTGTTCCTGACAGGACTAGGCGCACACACCAGATTTTTCACTGTAGTATAATCTTGCTGTGTTGAATCAATTCAGAAACTTAAAAAAGCTCCAACCATATCACCCTGAGCAATCCTTGACCCTCGCAATTACATTTTCAAATGCTTGGGGAAAGAAAAAAAAATTAGGATGAGCTGTTCAGGCTGCCCTGAAAGGAATGCAGATTCCATCAGTGTCCATTTGCATCAGGCAGTGGAAATGACCCCAAAAAAACGTTTTCAGAATTAATTGCTCGAGCTTCACTTATTGGATTAACCACACTTCTCCCTGGTGCCATGTTACTGTTGGTTAGGATTTGGACCAGTGGATCCCCTTATTGTGGGCACAGTCCATCCTCCAAGGAGCTCATAGTCTGACCACAGGACAAATAAAGGACAGGAGAAAGCACCTGTTACCAACATTTACAAATGGGGACCTGAGGCATAGAGGGAGCTTAATATCTCAAGGAGCAGCCTGTGATGGTTTAGAAAAACTGCAGAATTAAACAGGCTTGTGTCAAGAAAGGAGAATATGAGAGGGCAGAAATTGCAAGCTCTAGAGCTCTGTCCTGCACCTGGAACTGGGAGTAGCTGAAGGAGCATCCTTGCTTCTGGACAGAATCTGGTACACTGGGCAAAGTTACTCCTCAGCCACAGACATTCCCTCAAGACAAAAACCACTTGAAATATTCCATCACAAAAGCATGAACACCAGCAAGGAAAATGTTTTAGGGACCACAGCAGGCCTTTAGAGCAGGCAACCTGCAAGTTCATGGGAGGATTGTCAAATAAGGTATTATTGCTTGTTCCACTGGGTACCCCCCTGCTTCACGGTGGTGATTCTCTCTTCCTTCCTCTCCTTTTTGCCCTACCTCCTCCGAACTAATGCTGACAGTGAGGCTTAGACTGAAGAAACAGGAAAGGAATTGTTATTTGCCAGAATAATGCTGGAGAATTTAGTGAATTGTCTCTTGGACATTAGAGTTCACAATTTGAAAAGCTGAAGGACAAGTAAGAGCAGGTAGGTGAATGGAATTTCTTCCCCTGGTTTCCCTTCCCAAATATTAAATTTAAGTATGCCAAATAAGTGGAAAACTGTAATGCAAGTGCAGTTACAATCCTGAAGGACAGGGGAAAACAAAAACTATTGCTGTTCCTGGAAAATTTACATCTGAGGGCTGGCCAGATAACCCTAATAACTTCCACTAAGCTATTTGAGCAGTCACACTCTTCAGCTGTGAAAAGAAGAGCAGTCCTAACCAGAAAAATAAATTGTCTCAGGCAAACAAAAGAACTAATGGGGAAATGAGTGGCTGAAATCCCACTGCAGTGCAAGTGTGATTATAAAATTATGGCTTTAAGATCTATTAATTTGGTCATAGATTTTATTTGCTCAAATAATGGTTGTGTTCTTCCCTTCAGGTTTTGACTTAAAAATCTGCTGCATGCCCTTACTGTTTCACAGTTAAAAGATGCCAGCAATAATCGCTTGCTGTGAGCAGGAGGCACAGGCACAAGGCACAGCCACCTCCCACGTCCAGCACTTCTTTGAGCAAAGGCAGCATGGGCGGTGGGATCTCAGTGCAGATCCCACTGACAGTCCTGACATAGGAGTAAAAAGGTGTTGACTGTAGTGAGCTGAACACTGCACTTTTCTCAACCGCATGCAGGGCACCATAAAAAGGGTTGTTGCTAGGAGTTGTATAAGGTCACTACGTCAGACGTATGTGGAAACAGCAGTATGCTCATGTTCAAAGTATTCCTCTAACCAAGTACTTCCTATAGACTTTGCTACAGAGACTTACTCTCACCTCTGTCCAAGACCATATGGGATGTCCTGCTGAATTCAAAGGGATGGCTCATAAGGCTCATGTGCTGATAAGGTCAGAGACCATTGTTTGTTCTCTAAGCAAAATCTTTGGAAAAGATGAATAAAATAGAGGAGACAGAAGTATGTGCAGGGGCAGACTGAGGAGGTAGATCCTTCTGTGGATCACTAAAGATCTTGTAACCATATCTTTTGGAATACATGTAGAACCTGAAGGTACAAAGATGACATATTCCAAACTCAGATCACAGACGAAACCTGAAATACACCCAGATTTCCCTTATACACCTCATATTCTACCAAATATGCAACACCCAGAGGTGTGTGTCTCAGTAATTCAGATATTTTGGGTTCTTGCCGAAGCTGTCCCAAACAGAACTTAACCTCTATAATTACGACATATTTGCTAGAAGTACTAAATTGTTTTAACCTGAAGTCTTTGGTTTAGGTCTACATTTCTGCTCTTTGCAATTCCTTCGCAATTCAGAGAGAGCAGCAGCTGCAGCCCTGCAGCTTCTTGTAGCTTCCTGGTTTGATTCTTCAGAATACAGCTTGACACAGAGAAGCAATTATAGAGCATGAAATGCAATATGGGAGAAGCCATCAAAAAACTGCTTTTCTAATATTGGCTTGGCTTTGCTGCTGGCTTGTTTCACTTTACGTAAAAATCTTGGTGTTGACAAGCATGCTTCATCAGAGAACAGTGAACTCATCACGTAAAATCCCCTTAAATCAGTGGGGATTGCAATGGGCACTTAGTGTGAGTAATACATATTCATTTTAGGAAGTTCAATTGCTAGAGGCAGCAGAGCTCCTCAGATGCTCAGGTGCAGGTCTGGGTGGTAGAGTCTGCAAGTTTAGCCACAGGGTTTGCGGATTCCTCAAGCGAAGCCATCAGCTCCTGCAGACTTCCCAAACAAAAGAAAAGGAGCTCACGTTTTCCAGGAGGCAGACTCACAGCTACTTGACAGCTCTGGATTTCCTTGTTTTCCACCTCTCCTCCCTGCTTAACTTTTCCTTTAAAATGAAGCAAGCTGAACATCAGGAAAAATCAATCCTCATGGTCCAGACTAGACATAAAGTGTAAGAGCTGCACGAAACAATGAGGGATTTCTCTTCTGTTCTGGTGTGGATCAGCTGCGGAATCCTTTAACAAGGCTGGTTGCTGCAAGCCACTGCTCTTTGGCCCTATTACTGCATCCTATTGTCCTACACCTTATGGTCCCCCCTTTGTTCAAGTAAAAGTAGTACTGTGCCTTCCCACACATAGACCTCGGATCCTCTTCCCCTCTCTTAGAGCAGCTACTTTTGAAAAGAAAGCCTGCAACTATTCAGGCAAATTCTGAATGAGGAAAGAGGGAGAAATTAGGGGTAGAGTGGCTATCATGGGGTACAAAGCAGGCTTGGGGGTATCCTCAGACAGGAGACAGACAAATTCAATTATGTGACAGACATAAGCCTGCCACCGAGGTTGTGCACAGAGGTTAATGAAATAAATGGCAGGGGAGGGCCTTTGCTGGTGGAGGTCTGTGGGTGAAGCACGTAGTACTAGCCCTCTCCTAAAGCTGCAGCTCAGGGCACCGGTGCTCCGCCGTCCCAGGGTCCCTTTGCACAAGGCCTGGCGGTGATCCCCAGGCTCTGCCTGAGTTTGTCTCCCTCCTGCAGCCTGGGATGGGGAGAGAGCCAGCAATGCCTGGTGCTCGGCATGAGTGTATTCCTTCATCCTCCAAGCCACTCCATTAATGGAAACTGAGAGCAAAATGCCTACATTTATAACAGGGCATTTTGATTTGTTTTGGCACCAGTGGTAGCAGTGTACAAGTTTTTCCTTAGAACCATGTACACGTGGTCTCTACGACCCATCCTGTCCCACGTGCATCAGTCCTGAGAAATTAATGTGGTAGTGGGAGGATCAGTGGAAGCAGTCTAACTTTTCAAGCCTGAGTCTATTTGCAGGCAGGGTTCACGGAGCTTGGGGCCCCACATCCTAACTGTCCAATAAACCTAGAAGATCCTATCACAGGCTTTGACTGAGGTTTATTTCATAGCTGGGCACTTTTGTCCTGATGGGTAAAATGGTCTTGAAGAAAGAAAACAATGATTAAATATGGACTTCCACAGGAAGAGATGCCCAGACCCTTATGAAAAAAAATGCAGTTCTATTTCTTTTGTTTTTTAAAAGTACCTTCAAGTCAGAACAACAAAGTTGTTCCACACACTGAATCAGACTTTAAATACTCTCCTGGTGACGACTGCATTGCCACAGCTGACCCTACTAAATAAAGGGACTTTATTTATTGCGGCCCTCAATAAATACTTTAATGTGGCCTCAAATGAAAGAACTGTGTTACCAGCCTCTTGTTAGCCTCATTTTTCATCTAAAGACAGCAGTGTACTAAACCTCACATCTGTTAAGTCGATGAGGTACAACCTGTGTTTTAGGAGAATTAGGTTCAACAATCCAGCTGCAGCTCATGAGCAAGAAAATTATATATTATGTAAACCTTTATCCGAACAAATAGGCAAACCAAATAAACCTACTTCTCTTTAACTGAGTAAGCAAACTGCAGAAAGAAGGTAGCACTGATAATAGGGTAAAGGTAGCAGAAGGAAAGGTGCCTGCTAAATAATACCTTGTCAACCAAAGAAGGAGACCTGTGAGTGACTGTATTCAAGTTACGAGAATTGGGTGTACATGTTTGCACACATATATGGAGAGTAATGTGAACGGTGGTGAGGTCCATTTACTTTGATGTCTACTGGAACCCTGAGCAAAAAGCAAAACAAATGAGAGATGCGAATCTGAATTTTTATACTCCAGAGTAACCTGTTACTATAGGATTTGAGCCTCCTGTGGTGTAATTCTGGCTGTAATTACATAGGAATAGCGTTTGTGGTAGCGTCAGGACAAATATTACCTGCATTAGGTCTTGAACAAACATGAATCCAGAAGAGTAGGTGTTCTCCAACTTACCATGTCCACATAACACCAGTTAATTGATTTTATTGGGTGCTATGGGCACCCAAGGATTTGGAAAAATTGTGTTTTGAATGCCCTCTAGTGGCTCTCGCCGCTGCAGGTTTCCTCGCTCAGAAACCCTTCGTGGTCCCAGAGGCCTGTGGAGCAGGGCTGCGAAGCGGAGGGTTGGCAAGAGGCAGTGTCAAGCGAGACATCTCGCTGAAGGCATGGAGAGGGTCTCGGGCTCCATTTTGCTTGAAGAAGTTATAGCTCACTTACAATGATTTTTAATAATTCGCTTAAAGTTTGTAGTCATTAACTTTTTTGGAATGTGATTTGTCATAGAGGAGCATAAACTTTCCAACTGTCTCCCGGAGGGAGAAGAGGGGAGAGGGGGAAATACTATGGGCTGCGTTCGAATACGTCCAGCCGCAGTATTTACTCCTACACCCCCTTATGTCATTTGCCTCGCAGCAATTCTCTTTGGATTTTGTACAGCTCCAATTTAAAGCTTATGCCGGCAAATTAGCATTTTTGGGGCAAGAAACATTCTCAGAGAAAATTGCTTCTCTCTGGGTTGCACTTGCATGCAAAGACAGACCCAACCTGGCTTTGTGCTACGCGCCGGGCGTCTTTACCACACAGAGAAACCAAGCTGTCTGGGGGAGCTGTGCTCAAAATCCCTACACAGGCACAGTCCTCGAAGTTCTTCAGAGCTGGCCTATTGACTCCTTCCAGCAGCAGATGAAAAATTAGTCTATATGTTTTAATAATTAACAGCAGTGATAAAAGTCTACAAGGTATCTCTAAGTTAATGTAAGACCTTGTCTGCTTAAATACAGTTTGTAAACTAGACCTCTGTTCTTCCATCGGCTTTTTGATCTGAAGCCTATCTTAACATAGTAATCAGCAACAAGCAGGAGGGTGTGTTAACATGTTCCATTTGTTAGCATTGCTACAGGCGAGAAAACACTTGAACTTTGAGAAAAGAAGCAAAACCAAAACAATAGAGGAAGATCAAAGTGAAATCTCTGATGATTCTTCTTTTACAGAGACTTTCCTTCTTTTCCTCCTCATATTTGCAGAGATGTTTCTGCTCTTGGAGGTCACCCTTAGCTATTCTTTGGAGAAAGATGACACAGAAACATTGACAGAAGCATTAAAGTGATCCCAAAAGGGAGTTAATGTAGGACCAGATCTGAGGACAATTTTCTGCTTCAATCAACATCAACTGTTCCACTGCACTTGTTTTGCATATGGGAACTCCAGATGCGAAGCCAGTGCGGCAGAAGCAGCTCTGCAGGTAAGACATGTAAGGCATCTGTAATACACACTGAAGAGGAGAGCTTGACTGAAGGTTTGGCTTTTTCTTCTTTCAGATACCATGTGGCAACAAAAATGAATCAAAGGACAGATCGCTTCCCAGCTGTGCCTGCCCCTTAGCAAAGCAGATTAATCCAGCAAAGCAACAATTTCTACTAAAGCCAGTTGTTTACATGCATCTGGAGTGAGCGTGTAATCTTTCTGAAACTGAGTCCACAGGCAGAAATGGTCACCAAATCAGTGGATCCCAAGTGAGTACCATGCACTAGCGATGGATAGTCCGTCTTGATTTTGTTGGAATTATGGAACCAGTAAAGTAGATGTTATAATTAGATAAAAAATTTTAAGGTAGAAGAAATTGGTGGTACTTTTAGCTGGGATGCTGGATTGGCGATATGAAATCAGAGTTCTTTTATCTCTGCTATTGGCCTGACACAAAGGCAAGTCATTCTACTTCTGTGCATCAGACAGGAGTCCTGTTCTACAAATGCACATAATGAAACTGTCTTTTTTGGAAAGGGCATGGAAATCTGCTGAGGCGAAGGGCAATATCTAAATGCTAAAGGATATTATGATCATACAGTAACATGAAGGCAGGACTCAGGCTGATGTCCTGGGAAACACAAAGTACGCTATTGGTCCCAGGTTTCTGATCAAAATATTTTGATGGCTAAATATTAAACACTTCAAGTGCACACAAGTACTTTCAAATGAGCTGCAGCCTCAGAAGCTACAAAGCAAATAACTACAGTAAAATTCAAAGAAATACACTGCAGAATCCAGCAATCAGATCAAACTTCTCTAACCTAGAAGAGAACATGGTAAAAATCTATTAAGTAGGCTGTTAATTACCAGGTGCATGTTTAACTCCAGTTGCAAAATAATGAGTACGGAGTAGCAAATGTAGCCCATGTGTGGATCTTGAGCAACACCCAGCTCAGGTGATTCACATCATACTACACTACATTAAGCCTTTATAGGAGTGTGGGTGCTGCTGCGTAGTTCTGGTTTCAGTGTCAGGTGGGAGACTGACTAGTAGAGTTTGTGGAGAACAGCTCTGCCTGGAAAATTGGTGCTGGACAGGCCTTGGTGGAACGTGTTGGAAGTAATTGTTGCCCCTTAGCTCTCTGGTAGGTTGTGCACTCTGACTCTTGGGTGTATGAAAACCTTGCTATGGTCTCTGAAGGATCAGAAAGGTCAATAGTGTGTTTTGGTTGACCAGAGGGCATTAGTTGACTTAGGCTGTGATGGAGGAGCTGGTAGTACTGTTCTTGTGCTATAGGTGGAAAACTGAGGCTTGAGGGGTTGTACTCAAGAATGGGATCTGCAGAGGTAGGAGTTACCCTGGTGTTCCACTGATCGAAGTGACTGCTGGAAGCCTTGTTTGTGGCATAGCTGTCCTTGTGATTTCACCTGTGTGTCTGCAGGCCTGCACCTGTATGTTGGAGCTGATGACTGCAGTCAGCTCTGTCTTACAGAGAACTGATACAGTTACTTGGCTCCTGCTAAGCTGAAAATGCAGGTTTTTACTGAGCAAAACTGAGTTCTGTGTGCTTTGGGGACTGTAAAAGACCCCTAAGACACAGGGATCATGTAGCTTAAACCTGTACCCTTTCCTACTTTCTTTAGTCATTTCTTCTGGTTCACTCATATTTAACACTTGGATTTTTTTTTCTTTTCTATCCCTTTCACTTATGTGATTGACTAATGTATATTGCAATGCAAAGCTGTTTCACTCAACTGTAACTTAAGAAAAATAAATCCCCCCAGTATTCTATCATGCGGTTAATCTCAAAGTTATTTTCTAGAATCTTGCTATCTCCCTGCTTATCATGGTGAGATTTTGATTCACTTGTTAAAATCTAGTTTGCTAGTAACTGCCATCTGTCTAACTTTTACAACTTCTTGTTCAGATATGTTTTATTTCAGTATTCATTTTAATTGCAGTCTGAGGTTGCTTGACTTGTCCTGGCACCTACGCAAAGGCCCCACCTAGGGCTGAGGTATGAGAGAAAATAAAGTATAACCTGATTCCACTGCAATGGGCTCATGTGAAAATGGTACCACTGCCATTTTGCAAGCTTTGGTAAAATATGAGCTACGCGAAGGGGAAAGTCAGGTCTTTTGCTCTTTTTCTGAACAATATAGGGGAAAAGACTTGAGATACAGAGATAGGGGGAGCGTTACACTATATTGCAACATCTGTTTCCTTTATCACTTGCAAAGAGGAACCTATATTCTCATTTTTGGGTACTTAAAGTCATGTCAAGATGATGAATAAACTGATAAATCAACTTGACTTCACATAGTGTTTTGACCGCAAGTGTGTTCTGTAACAGATGGGTAACCTAGAGGTTTCACTTTGTAGGGCTCTTTACTTCTAGTGAACACCAATTTTCCCTTGTCCAGGTTCAATACAGAATCACACAGGATCACAGAATGGTAGGGGTTGGAAGAGACCTCAGTAGATCATCTTGTCCAACCACCCAGCTTGAGCAGGCACACCTACAGCAGGGTGCACAGGACTGTGTCCAGGTGGGTTTTGAATGTTTCCAGTGAAGGAGACTCCACAACCTCTCTGGGCAGCCTGTTCCAGTGCTCTGGCACCCTCACAGTAAAGAAGTTTTTTCTCATGTTGAAGTGGAAGTTCCTGTGTTCCAGCTTGTGCCCATTGCCCCTTGTCCTGTTGTTGGGCACCACTGAGAAGAGTCCGGTCCCATCCTCTTGACACACACCCTTCAGATATTTATAAGCATTAATAAGATTCCCCCCTCAGCCTTCTCTTCTCCAGGCCGAACACACCCAGGTCTCTCAGCCTTTCCTCATAAGAGACATGCTCCAGTCCCCTGATCATCTTCATAGCTCTCCACTGGACTCTCTCCAGTAGTTCTCTGCCTTTCTTGAACTGTGGTGCCCAGAACTGTACTCCAGATGTGGCCTCACTAGGGCAGAGTAGAGGGGGAGGATCACCTCCCTCGATCTGCTGGCCACAATCCTTTTCATGCACCCCAGGATGCTCTTGGCCTTCTTGGCCACAAGGGCACAGTGCTGGCTCATGGTCAACTTGCTGTCCACCAGCACTCCCAGGTCCTTTTCAGCTGAGCCGCTTTCCAGTAGGTCAGCCCCCAACCTGTACCAGTGCATGGGTTGGTGTTGCCTGTTGGTGTTACGTGTTGCCCATAAACTGAGTTAATCTTGGAGTAACTCATCTATAAGGTGGTTTCTGTTTCTTGGAGCCTCAGTAGAGGATTCCCCTCATTCTCTAAAATCTAAAATCTCTCTTCTCTCACATACCACATAGTGATAAAGAAAAAGTAGGTATACTGTACTGAAAACACTAGGCACTGCAAATAGTATTTTGTCTGTTTGATGCAGCTTGAGATGTTTTTTGTTTCTTAGTCTCTCAGCCCTTAAAACACCCCTTGGTTGCATTTTCAAGCTTTATGCCTCACTGTGAGGACAAGACATTAAAATTTTTGTTTTGAAGTGCAATTAGCACTTTGAAAATAATACCTGACTCTAAGATTTATGAAAAATAAATCCACAAGCATTGTGTAACTTCACAGGATCATTTCAGCCAATGAGACTGGCTGTTTGTAACACAGTCAAAATATCTCCAAGTGCAATATGGGCTCTTCAAATCTACCCACCGCTAACCTGTGGGTAGTTTTTATGCTTTTTGCTTTGTGTGCTGGGTAGAAGAAAGAGAAAGTTTAGGAAACTTTATTGCTTCATGCAATATCTTAATGCACATCTACCACCCACTGTGCATATCTAATGCGCTATCTACCACCTAGTAGAGCCTGATATTGCACCATAATAAAATTTAGCAGCAGTTTGGAAGAAGAAAAATAACTTATCTCATGAGTAGGCCTAAGTCTCCCTCATGTCTCTGTCAGGCAGATCTACTGAAGGCCTACTTGCCTTGCCAGGTCTGAGGTGTTCACTTTGTTGATTTATATTTGTGATTACTGGACTGATCCATTCTGATATGCTTTGCGTCATCTCTGGAAAGTTAAGCTTTGTTTTCCCGAAGTCACTTGCATTCCCTAGACCTCAACTGATTTCAGCAGAATAGCATCTCTATGGCTGAAAAGATGCTCTATACAACTGGCAAAACTGAAATTAGGTCATGCAAACTAACCTTTGTGCTGTTTGGTTTACTGTTCATGCTTACAGTTGCCCTTATAAACCATAGGTGTCAGTTGTTCCAAACTTAAGCATAATACCTTGCTCCAGGTAGCAATTTGACGTAAAAGGCTTGGCAGATGATTAGTTAATAATATCACTTAATCTGTTCCAGTAATTTAAATATTGTCAGCAGCTGAAAAAGTGCCTGTTGCAAAGTAGCTGCTCGAAGGATGCTTAATCTCTTTGTAAAGTGCTTTTGAGATCTGCTGATGAAAGTTAGGTGGTATTACTATTATTATTGTTGTGTCATAAAATCTGGGTGTATACTCTAAAATATTTTCTATGAGTACTCATTTGAATTTGTATTTTAAACAGACTGTTCTAGCCAACTTGTATTTCTTTCAAGCTTGCTTTCACAAATTTGGCTGGCTGGTAAGCTTACAGGGTGTATGTTTTAAGTCTGAAGTCTGCAAGCATTTGCTTTCCAAGTCTGATAGTTGAGATGACTGTTGCACAACCAGAAAACAACAACAATGCTGTGCAAAGTGTGACAGAGCAAAGACTGGTCTTTATACATTGATGTAGTAGCTAGCAAACAGGGGTGGAAAAACCCATTTGTTGAGCTTTCCAGTCAGAAACAAACCGAAGCACCTCTCCTGGGTTAAAGATGGGTAAGCTCTGCTTGCCAACATTTGCTAGATTGCCCCACCAACGAGCCATGCCGGTTGTGTGCTTTACATGAGTGGGAAAGAGAATCCCTGTCTGATCAGCAAAGCATTTCAAGTCCTGCACATGCAAACAGGGTAAAACATCATAATTAGTCACATATTTCAAGTCTTCTGCTCTTTAGGCAACGAAGTCTGTGTGGAGAAACCACAAGGGCTTGGTCAGATCCAAATAGCTGTGTTTACTGAATATAAGCAAACGTAGGAGGCTAGAAATCTGCACTGATGAGCTGGTTGGTTTCTGGCACCTTCAGTAATAGACAGCTGAGGAGTGCCCAACTGGCCATTTAAAGGCAGAGTACGTGAGTAAGAATGCTATGTACAGGTTTTTAGTGGTGCTTTTAAAACTCATAGCAGTAGGACACCAACATAATTTAGTCGCATCTTGAAGTTCCCTTGTGTTTTCAGGATGATACAAATCAGCCACCTTGTGTGCCCCCAGAGGGTCTGACTTCTATTTTTCACTAGAAATGGTTGTTCTGCTCTTGTCTGGTAATACAGGTCTGCCACAGAAGACCCTCACTGTGCCCTCTTGGACAAACAGTCTCCCCTTCCCCTTGCAGTTTTTATTATCCTGACCTGAACGTCTCTAAATGGGCAAGGATGCTGTGGGGAAAATATTGGGTATGAGTGGTTGTGTGCAGGTACCAGTTCATGGCTGGATCCAGTATTGGGTCTTTTCTGAGGTTGCTGAGACAGGGCCTCACTCATGGGTGAGCCTTCAGCTCTGCTTTTAGTGATATTCTTAAGGTATGAACAACTGATTGATAACCATACACTACAGTAATATATACAGTAACAGTAGCAGAACACATATACTGTAATTGCAGCACTTGCATTGTCCCAGGTGCCCTATATTACCATGCTATCTGGGAGGGCACCGCAGGTTAAGGAAGCTGCATGTGAGGTGATTGACAGCAATGACCAAACCTCAGCAGAAGAATCACCTCAGTGGTGCTGCAGGTACAGGGTTTCTTTCTCATTACTTCATGTTGTCCCGTGGCTCCAAGTCAGGCCCTGAAGATGAGCGAGCGTTTGCCAGGGGTGTATGATGAATGTGTGGAGGAGAGCATGGAAATGCGCAGGGCACGGAAATGAATCTGTGTATGTCTGTGACTGTTACGTATGTCTGTGTTGACTGCTAAGCTTTGCTGTGTGGATGCACATGTTGACAGGACTCAGCCCCTTCTCTGTGCAAAGCAGCCCAGCAAAGTAGCTAACACTTGCACAAGTGGGGACAAGCTGACTCTGGGCTTACCAGCTCTCCTCGCAGAGCAGCCCAGCAATCCTGTGCAGTCTGACTGAAGGGTAGTATGAGGAAGAGGCTGGGGTTGCACTGAGCAACACTTCCCTGGGGAAGGCTCTGGTTACCCACTGTGACGTGTCTCTAATGATGGCTGGAGGGTGAAAGTGTCCATAGCCCGTACCCCACCCTGAGAATTCCCCTGCCTCCCGGGCTCTTCCCTTTCTTGCCACAGAGGCTTTTGGAGCCTCCTGGTAATGAAAAGTCAAGGTCTATCAAGAGTAAATGAGAGCAACAACAAAGTAAGTAGGATGCCTCAGTGCTTACTCTCCTCTCTGTGGCTCTTCTGGGCTGTGGCTGTCTGTGTGAAAGAGCCTCACTCCATTCCAGGGAACCAAATGCTGTTTATGTTAGGGGAGAAAAAAATGTGCTAGTAAAGGATTAAAGATTTAATAGTCATAAAGGAGAAGATGCTCTGTAATAAAGTATCAACACTACTTGACTAGTTTCTGCTGTTTTGACAATCGCCAGGTGTTCTGCAGTAGCATGATCTGCACCTGCCTGTGTTGTTTCAGCAGTACCAAGGTGCTCTCCTCCCCACCGAGCTGTCTCTTGCCTTGCAAATCTGCCCTGAGAAGGGTGGGAGCAGTTCATGTTTGGTATGTTGTCATGGAACCAGAAACCCCTTTGGGCAGATAGTTGTCATATTTGCCTGTTTGGACAAATGCGGGAGGGCTCCTCGGCAGCCTCTCCAGGGAGCTGGCGGCCGTGTGGGGGTGCACAAGGCTGCGCAGGGGATCTGGGGGCCCCGGGGACCTCGCCGGCACTGCGTGGGACTCCGCAGACCTGGAGCGTGCCTGTGCCAGGCCGGCTCCCCAAAGCCCTGTGCACGCCCACTGTACCTTGGCCTCATCTAATCTCTCGCCCACAGGAAGCAGCACGCTCCCTCCAAGGTCAGCACACGTGCCGAGCTTGTGCAGGGAGTGGGCGTGCAGACTTTCACTTGCTGGTCTCTTCAGCAGCGAGGGGTTGCAGTGGGTGTAGTGTCTTGCTGCTAGTACTCCTGGCTGGACTTTAGGGGTGACCATGGCTCGAGTGCAGCAGCGTATTTGTCTCCGAATGTGTCTCACGTTCAGAAAATTAATCTTTTTCACACGAGTATCCTTTCTTTCTGGCACTGACTTCTCTCTACCAGACCCTAAACACTTTTGACCTACTTGTAAGGTTTTCACCCTTCTATCCCCAGTTCTGTTAAATATCCCATCAGCTCTGTTTGCTCCAAGGTGCTGGTCAGTTCTGGGACACGGATAAGAAAGAATGAGGAAAGCAGCTGATGCTGAGTCTGGATTTGGTTGTTTGTATAGCTATAATAGTCCTATCTTCTGGCAAATTTCATCACCCGATTTGTCTTTCCTCATGCCTAATCTTCTCCTGCTCCAGGCCTGATGCTTTCCCTAAGAACAGTACACCCACTGTATTTCAGTACACTGACACCCATATGTACTGTACTACTGAAGGCTGGAGGAAGAAACTGTCATTCCTAATATACTTTAAGTCATTGTTCCTAGAAGCCGGGGGTGAGGTCAGACAGCACAGTGAGGCCACCATTGTGCCTTGGTGCTGGTGGAGGAGCTGTCTCCCCATCCCTCCCCCTTCCAGCAATGCCGTTTCACCCCTTTCCTGCCCCAGCTCTGGCACGTGTCTGTTTGTACAGACTTATTCAGCCTGCTACACTGGCTGTGGATTGTTTCCCGCCCCCCTCCCTGGGTTAGTTTCCTGCTGGATTTCTGGCTTCAATTGGTTTATCGGCCCATCAGCCTCTCACCAGTGCCAGCATGAGGGAGCAGGGAGGGGAGATGGGCTGGGGTGGATCCCCTCTCCTGTGGCGTCTGCAAGCCTCAGTATCAGCCCAGCCCTATCATCTCACCACACCCTCAGATAGAAAAGTGAAGGGCACTTCAGCTATTCCCAAGATAGATGTCTAGATAGATAATAACAATAGACAATAAGGGCTGTGTACTGCACACAAGCATTTTTGGCAGATAACAGCAATTCGGATATCGGTGTCTGAAGAGCAGTGCTAGGTCTAGCTGTAACTGCAAACCCAACAACACAAAGGCACGCACGTCTAAGTACTTTTTTCCCCTGCCCTTCGCTTTCTGTTGCACTTTACCTTGATGGATAGACTTGTCTGAATTAATTGCAACCTACTATCATAAAGGTGGCTACCTTGTAACTGCTGGTAATTACGCTTCAGAAATGTGTCAATCTTTCAGTAGCATATTTGTTACAATTACTGCTCCCCCCATCATTACATGTCAAAAATACGTGCGTATATATTCAAAATTGTTTTTGAAATCGGATTAATCTGCTGTGTTCTTGAGTCGTGGCCCTGAATTCAGAAAGATGCATATGTTCTCAGGGATGTGTTTTTAAGGAATAAGCTTTCCTATTAAAAATCCAGCTTATCCTTTTGCTCTTTTCCTTCCTTCCTGAGTGGGACCAAATCTAGACTTTCAAAGGTGCAGGTTTAAGCAAGCTTCAACTAAACTTCTGTAAGTGAATGCAGCAGTAAATGGGATTATGGTTACCAGAGAACCTAAGTCTGCCTAGGTTTTTAGAGACAATAAATTTGCCACAGAAGGGGCCAGTTCCTAAAAAAATATGTGAACTGCAATGACTCTGAAAGTCCATAAAAATTGGAGCCTCTCCAATACTTGCATTGGCAAATTGAAGGCTGGATATACTTTCTTGCTCAGTCCTCGGTTCAGGAAGCATTTAAACAAATGGGTAATCCTATTTCTATTTGGCAGGGCATTTAATTTCTGTAGCGCCAAGGGGTAAAAGGTGAGTCCTAATGTGTCTGAGAACTGGAGGACACTGTGATTTGCAGTTCTAAATCTCTTCTGTAATGAACTGCTTTCATGCTTGACTGTAGTGGGCATAAGACCAAATATTATTCTCATTTATTCTTAATAGTTAACGCTAAGTTCCTAAAGCCTAAACATCTGTAGGATGAACCTTCTTCATAATTTTCACAGATGGTTAAATTTTTACAGGTGCTGAGTGTCTCTGCTCCTGGCAGAACTGAGTGGCACAGGCACCCTGTAGAAGAACAAAAAGGGCTTTATAGCCTACCCCTGGCAACCAGCTGCCAGCTCACAGAGGCAGTTGGCCACCTCTCTTGCAGTGTTTCCAGTGGGTTATGGGACAATAAAATAAAGCTTGTAACTAAAGGGCTAAAGTCATGCTCTGATCATTTTGAGAGCCTGCCTGAATTGTCCATAATCTTCTGTTTATCAACGATTGCTAAAGTTCATTTATTTATAACCTTGACAAATAACCATCATGTACATTCCTCCAGCCATTTTATTGTGCAACTGTTTTGCATTCCTGAAATGTAAAACAGACCATCAAAGTAAGACATGATGCAAGATATTAATTTTCAAGAAACAAACAGAGGAGAATAATTCCTTGAAATGGACAACGCAAAACATAAACCAGCTGCTCATATGCTATGATAAGATTTAAACTAAAAAGTTACAGTTCTGATGAGCTTTCCATGAGAAGTGCAAGCTGTTTTATTGTAGAACTCTCCAATAATTCATTGTCCTGTCTTAAAGACTGCGGTGTTGCTGGGCAGCCTTGCTCTAGAGCCTGTGTCCCTCATTGACCTGTAGCTGCAGAAAGTGGCTCACGCAACCTGATCCAGTTTCCATTACGGAAAAAGAGGGCTGGATCAGGCATTTTGTGTGTGATGTCAATGGTCACGTTTATACCTAATCTCCACTTCCCCATCCTCTACTCTTGTAACAGTGTGTGCTCCAGGAAGCTGAACTGCAATTAGGATACCATAGGAAAGACATGGAGGTTGTACTCCCTTCCCAAGGTCTTTGGGCCTGCCCAAAGATCGTCTGCTGTTCAAGGAGGTTGTGTTTTCTTTACTGGGTCTGCTTATCTTGTCTTTCCCTATTAAACTCATGAGGCAAGGAAAAGCCCTCAAGTTGCTTAGGGCTTTTGTGTATAAACAAGCACATTGTGTTCACCCAGAAACCAATGGGCACCCAGTACACTGCAGAGAGGGGTTCCTCTAAGACAAGGTTGGGACCTTTTTTACAAGTATTAGATTTGAGGATGTTGAATTAGCGTGACTCCCTCAGCCAGACCTATGTTATTTGACTAACATGTCATGTAGACATATATCAAATATTATATGGGCTGTACTGTTACGTGATCTCCTGGGTAATCCAGGCCCTGACTGTCAGAGTAAGTGAGCAAGCATGTGGTGCTGATCAGGTTACTGTTGATTGTACCATTGGTTTATTCAGCTCCATCCCAATCTCACCACCAAGCCACAGCGGAGCATGGGCACACTGGGAAGCCTGCTGGGGCTGTTGGGATCTGCCTGTGACCTCCTGGGTTTGTGATCACTCACAGTGGGCCCCAAATGAAGCTTTTCTTGCTCTATCATGTGTGCTCTCTGGGGAGTTCACCCTGCAGCCTTTCCCTTGAGTGGCCCTTTTCTGAGGTGTCTTTTATATTTGACTGTCTCATTTGCAGGACCTTAGTTATACTTGTCACCTATGCCCCTCCATCAGGCTAGCTGAGATTGATCAGTGTGTTCAAGAGCTACTAGAGAAGGATACACCTACATCTCTGCCGGCAAATACAGGCACACACCCATATGAAAACACACGTGAATAGGCACATAATGATCGTACACAACTATTTTCCTAGAAGCCAGATGAAAGCCCAAGAGATGCTCTTTGCCCACCCTTGCTATTGCGAGCAGAGTCAGTCCCTCAAGATCCAGGAAGCCTTTAGTGAAAGTGTCTGAGTTAAACAAATTAAATGGCTGGCTAACATTAATGTAATCAAGCTTCATCTCAGCAAGAGCTGAAACAATGTACAGAGCTCTAACATTACTGGAAATCTGTGAAATGAGCATGCTGTTTCTTGGTTGTTTTGTTCTGTTTAATACCAATTGTTCAGAAAAGAAAACTTTTCTGAAAAAGGAAATCGAGAGCGTTTCTCCATCCCTACCGTTGCTGCAATAACAGGAAGCAAAATTCACATATACAGAGCTTGGCAGATAAGAGCTGAATGGTAGTTTGTTTTTTATAGCTGGTGGCAAGTGCTCCAAAAGAAAATCAAAATGCTTGCTCTTCTAATTCACAGTGAACTGAGTCCTGAGCCCCCTGGGACTTGTCCGTGCACCAGGATGGAGCTCCACAGGGATGAGAGCTGCAGGAGACCTCTCTCTTGAACTGGCAAAGCAGTCACGGGTCAGCAGCTGTAGCATCATCTGCATAAGGTGTCCTGGCTGTTTACAGAGGCAAGGCAAGGGTGGCTCTGAGCAGCCGCCTGTGCCTCATCCAGGGGTTTCTCCAACTTACGGACTGTTGCTTTTCTGATAAAATGTCACACAATCAGTGGAAGGAAATTTTCAGCTGACTGGCTGCACAAAAAGCTGTAATCCAGGTAGCCTGCCTGCTCATTGCCTTGGCAGGAAGGTCAGCTGGTGGTCTTTTTCCCTCACATGGCAAAACTCAGCAGCATCTCAAACTCTGCAGTTGCCACCGCAGGGGTTGCCTTGTAAAGCGTCTCAGCTGTCAGATGAAGGTTTTTGCAGCAGCAGTGCAGGGAGTAGCTGAGGGCATTGCTACAGTTTGAGGCTTTGGGACAAACACAGCAGCTGCATGGTTCTACTAATGCTATCAGCAGCAAAGTAATTAATAGATTGACTACTTACATGTCTGTTTTGGAGGGTCTGAGTGGGTTCTCACTGTTAGGAGACTCACATCTCAGGTGGTTCAGGCTACCTGCAGAGTTAGAACAAAGGTGCTCTGTTCTTGTATTCCAGCTTATATGTATAACTTTTTGGATGAGAAAAATGAGGGTTTAAGATGCTAGAGCCACATTTCTCTAGCACACCAAGGACTGCGCTGTACAACTCTCCCTGTCAGGAGCCGTACAATACTTGGCAGTTTCCCTTTAGGCTCCTGTGTCCCTTCACTTCCCTTACATTTTCCATCTAGTTTCTTAGGTTAGTATGTAATGCTTTGTTCCACATTCATGTTCGCAGAGCCTGGAATAATACCAGTGGATTTCATTTAATCCTTCCTTTTCACCTCGCCTGAGAGCTAATCCAGTTTTCTGACAGCACATTATTGTCTGCTGAAGCTGGCACCGCTAAAGCATACGCTTTCTCAGTTGGGGCTTACTCACCACCTGGTACCGTTGAATGTATGTATATGATACCATGTCAGTAAAAGAAATGCAAGATTACATGTTTAGTAGTAAAAACCAAAGCTTTTTAAACAACTGAAATTCACTCTGACCATTGTGTCTTGTCAAATGTGGGCCCAAGAGTCAAGCACTTACTCATTTCTGGGGTTGTAATAGTGGAGGGAGCCTTGAACAAGGCCTCTGCAAATAAGGACCTGTAGGAACTTGGGATTCCTGCCCCAAAGAATTTACTATTTAAGAAATAAGGTACTTCTATAATGTATGTGCCTCACCCAAAGGTCCAATCACACAAGGTGTTTTAAGGGCTGAAATTAAGTTTGATGGGGTAGCCTTATTAAACTATTTGCCTGTTGTTGCCTTTAGGCTGGGCTGCATTGCAGACGTGTTTGCTGGCTTAAGTACTTTGAACCAGTTTGCCTGTCTTGACACAGCAGAAAAAATCTACTGGGTTTTTTGGGGGGTGGCGGAATACTTTAAATAGCATCTGCTGAGCTGGGATTCCTATCCATATGAATTGCACTGTTGCTTAAAACATGGAGGTAGAAAACTCGACTGTATTTAGAATGGGCTCTGTGTGTGTCTGTATATATATATATATATGAACTATAGAAACAAGCGTCATTTAAATTTAACAATAAAGCAATGAGCAGCTTTATTACTATTGTTACCAGGGCAGTAAATCTTTGACCACTTGTGAAATTATGGCCGATGCTCTGCTTGATACCTGGGTCATTTGAATTTCAGTCAGAGGTGAGGTGTAACTTAGAAAGCTGCTTGTTGCTGTGACAAATGGCTGAGCAATTCTCACCACATCTTATGAGGGAAATACCTACAGCCTGGCCATGTAATTGCTGTTACTTTTTAAAGTTAACTGGGAAATGTGTCATCTTTAAATAATCTGTAGGAAGTATCTGAGCTGGCAGTGTTGTTTGTGGAAGGCAGCCACTGCAAACTTTTGGCGTCTCCAGTATTCATGTTTATTGCTTGTATATGGATGGCAAGGTGTAAGCGCAAATAGCTGTAGCAAATTGGAACACAATGATATGTATCCTAGATAGCTTCTGAAAGCACATGGGTTTGCAGGGATTTTCATATAGTTGAGTCTCTAGACATCCACTGCAAGAAAATACAAAAAAATAAGCCCAAATCCTCACCATGGCCTCAGCACACAACTTCAGAGCCATACCTCTCTACTAGTGAATTGTTATTGTAGAGTAACCTGTTTCTTATCATAACCAGGTACATGCTCCTTGCTGTTTGGTGGCTAACTGTAAGCTTCAAATGACGCTTTCACTGAGATGAGTGCAGTTAAATTGTCTTTTATAGATCTGGGTGGCTAAAATCTGGCTGGAACTGAGTCAGCACTTTCTGTGGTGATGCACAAGCTGGGCAAGATCCATTGCCACTTACCACAGCGCTGAGAAACATCAGCCAAAAAATCCAGGTGTGGACAAGGCTGGAGAACACTCGCTGCAAGTAATGAGCAGCTCCGCAAAAACAATTCTTGATTAATAAATCATTGGAAGCTTTTGTAATGCTCAGTTTAATAGAATTTAAAGATGAGAGAGGATTAAGTGAATAATAGGAAGCATCCTGCAAGAATTTCCCCCAGAGCACTGTGGTTGAGGGAATGAAGCGAGAGAGGGAGCACACATGTGTTTGCAGTTGAGGAATGCGTGCCTCTGAGGGGTGGTGCACGCTCCTGCTCCCTGCATCGCACACAAGCACTGCTGGGAGAAACTGGGGCTCACGGGGAGCAGGTGTGCAAATCCCGCCTTGCGTTTGATTCATGAGTCACTGAGATGCATTTTGTCTCGCATCGTTCTTTTCTCCACCCCCTGCAACAAAACCCTCCCTCCTCTCCAACTCTGGAAGTAAGGCCCCTTTTGCTAGGTAGCTGCTGCAAGGGGCAGGATTTTCAGAGCAATGCTCAGAAACAACATAACCCAGCAACAAATGTCTTTTATAGAATTTACCGGTTTCCTGACCTACTTGAAACCAGCTTAGTGCCAGCATGGCTACCCAGAAAAAAAAAGGATTGTCTTTCTGCATGAGCTAAACTAGCATTTTTATTTGAAGCATAAAACATTAACAAGAAACAACAGCTGTAGATATAGAAGGTAGTTAACTAGAGAAAACAAGCATATTGCTTAAATAGAGAAGTTTGATGGAGAACAAGTCAAAAGCACAATGATGCTTGAAAAATGCTGTGAGAATGACAATAATTTTCTGCCACATAAGTGGAAGTATGAGTCTCCTGAGCCACAGGCTATAATAATCTGGAGTAAATCATTCCCTCCCTTTTCAGACAAGCACTTTTCACTGCCAAAAAGAGACAACTGTACCGCTGACAGGGGAAAATAATTACTCTGCGAAACTCTGAATAGCACTTGTCTCCAGATATCAACTTTAAATTGCTGTATCAAAGAAGAATTCTACTAACATCTTTAATTAATGGCCATTAATCTTGTGGCCCTACTGATAGTGCCAAAACAAACAAATAAGGGTATTTTCTTCATTCCCAAGGCAAGAGTGTTGTTACAAGAGTGGTGTAGCAGCTATTCACAAGGTCCCAAAGGTGCAGGAATGAACAGAATTTCCTTGTGAACTTGGGACTGCAACTGGCATGTTGGTGGGAGAAGGAAGGGAAAGTGTTTGAATTCTCTTCCCAGCCTGTAAAATGCTGCAAAACAATGTTAATTCTCCATTATACTAATGTGATAGGAATGTGGAAAAGGCTCAGCTTGTGAACAGCAGTATAGACCCTTGGCCCAGACCTTGATAAAACGCTTATATGTGTTTGCCAAGCAGTAGCACAGTCCAGTTATTTGTCTGTGCCCTGTTCATCCATAGCTTCTGTTACTGTATTAAACTAATTTTGAGGGAGGTTTAGTGTTTATCCTTGAAATACCCCTTAAGATAAGAGGTTGCTAGCCTCTACAGTCAACATGAAAAACACAAAGACTAAAGGACTCCTCTAAGGTGAAGGAGAGAGGTTGTGGTGGAGCAGGGAACTGAACTCATACCTACTTTGTTTCCAGCTGTCTACAGTCTCACCTGCTGAATTGCCCCTCTCCTTCCTCCGCTTCTTCCTTTGAGACAGCTTTTCTTTCCCTGTAGGTGTGGGAACTGGGAGCTGGCAATACTTCTGGTTTCAGCAAGCCTTGGGGAAAAAGCAATGGTCATAACTCTGTGAAATGGGTCTGGGCATGCTTGGTACCCAGGATGTGCCCAGTTCCTTCATATGTACACCTCTGACACAGCCTAGGACACATTCACTACGGGAATGTCAGTGAAGGACAGGAGTAATTCCTCAAACTGCCCCCTTTCCCCCCCCAAACTATTATACTCACACATATTTTAATAGCCACAAGTTAATTTTTCACCAGCTAGTAAAATTGTTATTATGTTCATTGAAATGCCAGAAAGGAGCAAAGCATTTGGTGAAAAATTGAAAAATCTGAGGTACGGTAGTAGAAAGGCAAATATCTTTGCACTGACATAATTCGGTGCTGAGAGCTGCAATGTGTGTGTTGCACGCTCCCAATCTTTCTTATGTGTCCCGTGAGGTACCGTAGCACAGAGCCGCAGTAGCAGTTATATGGCATCCTAGGGGGTGAAGGACAACTAGGTAAGGAAACCTGAGGCACCTGAGTTAAAATGTCTGTATGGATTTAAAATCATACCACTTCATTATCAAGATCCCTGTTTTTCTGGCTGAGAAAAGAAAGGGATGAAATATTTTGCTTTTGAACCAAAGTTCCTTTGGTGATTTTCAAGTGTACAGGTTTTCAGTGAAAAAGAGAAATTTGCTATGGGTGACTTCTATGGAAAAAACCCCAACTATATTTTGTGACCAAAACTTCTTTTTTTCCTCCCATCAGATGATGTTTGTGATCATCTTTAGCTGAAAGGGAACTTCCCATTCCCAATACCCTAACTCAAAGGCAAATTGATATCAATATGAGGTTTTGTTTATTCAGAGATGTCAGGATCAGGCTTTAAGTCTGTAGAAACAAGAGGCCCTATTACTCTTTTACTTGTAGATGTACAACTGATGGGTGTTCAGCCTCCAGGAGTTTAGAGGACTGAGATAAGGTTTCAGATAAACATCCAAATGTTTAGATTTTTATCTAACCCAAAGCTCTGAACCTTTAAAGGATTACCCACCTCCAGGGATAATCCTGTAGTGATTTCAACACCTGTACTGAGTCAAAGTGAGTTCAGAGTCTCCTGGCCACAAGACATGGTTCAAGCCCATCCTATCATTTGTTTTGGATGGCTAAAACAGTCTATGTCAGATCTGAACACGATTAGCTGTGCACTCTGAGTTTAAATGACTCCATCACAGAGTAACTCCAAATAGTCATCAGTAAGATCACTTATTACCAAAGAAAAACAACCTGTGACACTGCTTTTGTGGCCTAGAGAGCAGATATGCCCTGAATGTTTTTATGGTGAATCAGAAGCCCTAAACACCTCACAGTTTTATAAATATTTAAATGAGCTGCTTTTCTGTCAGCATCTTGCTTTGGAAGCAGACTTGCAGTTATCATGAAAATGCATTCATGTTGGCACACAGCAAAGCTCCACTGTGGATTAGGAGGACTCCTCCTAAAAATTGCTGTCCCCAGATACAGAGCAAGATATCTCATGAATGGCCATTTCCATATGTTACTGCAAGTGTATTAGACATACTTAGAGGGAACATTTTTCTGGTCGAAGTGTAGAGCCTGCGGCAGGATAGGCTGTACACTCTTATCCTTTCCAGGCAGCAGCTTGTCCAGGTGCCCTGAGGAGCAATTGGACTTTGAGCTTCATTCAAGCTTCTCCCAAATGAAGCAGTAACTCTTTTCAGGGTTACTAGAATTCTTCCAGCATATCTGACAAATTATTCTGGGAGTAGTTTTGGTTTTAGATGCTGTGATCGTGCTTCACAAGCAACCAGGAATTGGGAGAAAATGAAAAGAATTATGCCTAACACTTTATGCATACCTGTGCACGTGCACATATACGTATGTATGATGCACATTATTTTACCATGGATCTGAAAGTCCTTTACAAGTATTAACTGATCATGCCACAAAAATCTCCTTTTCCTTATTAAAAAAAATCAATTGGTATTCTTCTGACAACAAAATTATAGACAGAACACAATCTTCCCTGAGGCCTTTTAGCAAATCCTTCAGCCTTATTTGGGCTGAGTCCCCTGTTAGCCTGAAAGGAACGCAGAGGTTTTTTAATAGAGGAATTGCCCAGTAGACCGAACTGTTGGTTTGGGGTTTTTTGGATGGTTGTGGTCATGCGGGTTTTTGTTTTGTTTTGTTTTGTTTTGTTTGGTTGGTTTTTTTTTCATATCTAGGCAGGAAAAAGAGGGTTCACTACTCTTCATTTAAGAGTCATCTGCTGTAAACTAACATATCTCTGAGAGCAACCACTGGCTTTGATCACTCTCCTGAAGTACAATGGTATTTAAGGAAAAGCTGATCTTTAATCACTGGTTCTTCGGCTCACCTTTGTAATTAGAAGGAAAGCTTGCCTCAACAGTGCTCAGGTGGAATGCATAGGAAACATATGATTAAATTGTGATTCTAAGTTTAGCATTTCACTCCCAGAAAGCAAAACAAGTATCGGGTGCAAAGTGTTTTCCATAATGTCAAGAGTCATTTGAAAGATGAAGTTAATTAACAATGGCCTACATAATAAGCAAAGACAAAGGATGAAATAATACTGAATTAAAGCCAGTTGGGATCTTGCTGTTGCATTCAACAGGGCTAGACTTTCAACCCTCCATTTTCACGCTGGGTCTTCTCTACAGATTTCATTTGACATTCATGGTGAAGTGAGTTGCAGATAACTTTATCAATAATGAAAACAAGTACAGATTGGGTTTGCTTTCCTATGCCAGCCCTATCTGATCAGCCCAAAACAGAAGCTTCTCCCTGTCCTGTTGTGCATCCTACTGCTTGGTAACTTCAGACAAATGTTTTTAACAGAGTTCTGGTGATTAAGTTCTCCTTAATGTGTTGTAAATCCCTGGAAGTGGAGGAGGATGTTTTCCTGGAGAGAACAAACTTGTTTTTCCTTTTAAATAAAACTGTTCTCTAGTAACTATGCTGATCCAGCTACTGGCAAGCAGACCTCTGCAAATGTATGCGTTAGAAATGTTTGGACTTAGGAAAAATTAAGATATGTTGCACCACAATGTCAACATCTAACTTATGAAAAGATGATGGTCTGGGGGGTATTTTCATTCGCATTACTGTTATTGTAGGATACCTACTGTTTGCACCTCTGATTCATTGGTTATTTCCCCACCATCCCAAGAAAGATTTATCCCTGGTTGGAATTTAGCAAAAGTAGGAGGAGAAGTCACTGCATGAACAGACAACGCTGTTTTCATTATGTTGTGTACTAGGCAACCAAAATCAAACTAAGGGTTCCCAGGAGTTCCTTCAGTTTCTTCAGCCAATGTTTTCCATACCTCTGTGGTATTCTCACCAACCTGTTTCACCCTAGAATTTCACATCAAGTGAAGCAAAATGCAGTGTGTGCCATCTGAAGAGCGCAAATGCACAGAGGACTTGATATAAAGCCATTCTCAGCTCTCTTGTTTGAAATTATGTTGAGCAAAGTCTTGCCTCATGCTTGTTTGTGTTTGCAATTGTAACTTAAAGGGTCATCAGAAAAAAACCCATTTGCTAAAATGGATTTTAGAGGCTACGTTACAAAATATGAAATATATAGAGTCAGAATAGGCTTTCTGGAATCTGACAGATATTCAAGTCTGGAATATTTTCTTTCCCTACTGAAAGGAATAAAATGTGCAGTCTCAGTTTTTACCTGTAGAAAATTATGGTTGGACCATGATAATGGTCTCCAATGGCAAAGTATCGGTAGAAAATCAAATACTACATTTTTTCCAGCTCTTTTCAAAACCAGTTCAGAGTAGAAACCATTATTAACAGCAAATCTCCTGAACAATTAATTTAGGCATTTGATAGATCACTTGAAATCTCCAGAGAGATTCAGAGAAAAATTTAAAAGTTTCTTTAACTCAGAAGTTCTGGACTAGATGCAGAAGCTACCTGATTTGAGGGAAGAGATTGAGTACGTAGGAGACAGGCCAGATATCTGGGTTTAAAATGTAATGTAGATTAAGTTCAATTTTTCAGAATAGTTTCTCCTATTTGGCTTCTTTATTTCAAACTTTGCTGTTGGTGTGACAGTTTCTTTTGAAGACAAGAATCTTTATAGAAATCCCTTCAAGTCCATTTATTTGCAATTGTAAATTGTGGGTCAAAAGGCCCCAGGAGTTCCTGACTCCTGGCAAAAGGCAGCCAGCTTTTCCTGAGCACAGTAAGCATGAGAATACAGTTTGGAAAAGTGAGGAAGAAAGAATGTGATGAGCCCACAGAAGGAGCAGAAACAATTTCCCTCCTACCACCTCGCTGAGTCTTCAGTTCGCTGTGCTCATCCCGCATCACTGTGACTCTCATGAAATCACGAAACTTCACCAGCCAGGTGCCTCAGTAAAAGGACTGGAGATACTGGGCCTAGTCCACAAGCTAAAGTAGTAGGTATTTACCTGAAAATGCCATGAAACAACACAGCGAACATACATATTTTAGACTTTATGAATGAAGCCTCAGGCTGCATGGTGAATAGGTTTGGATGATAAAGTAGCTTATTGTTGTTACTTAGGTATTTATTACCCAGTGAAACCTCTATAGCTGTTAATTGCATAAGAATGCTTATTTTAAACCTGTTGATTGGCAGGGATCAACTATCCCACTGATTGTATTGCTGCAGCATAATTTTTATCTGACATTTTATTGAGGTGGGTTTTTTTTTTTGTAATAATGATTTCTCTTTCTGTTACGCTCCGGCCATTTACCAGTTGTGTTACTGCCTGTTGCTCAGAGAAGGACTGACATAGTAATGTAGACACATCTACTCACCCAGTAAGTGATAAAATATACTCATTTTTGCACACTAGTCAGGAAAGTCTAAGCTTCCCAGTGCAAAATATTAAGAAAGTTGCTTTGATATCTGCAGTTCCTTGGCAACTCTCATTGAAACAGTTTGATATACAGAACATCACATTTTATTGATGAGTAAAAGGCATCTCCCAGAGGCCAGACCATGGCAAAAGCCATGGTCTTGATTTTGATCCTCTGAAGTCGAACAGCCAAAGCAAATACCAATGCCACTCTCCTTCAGAATGAGTGTTTGCAGAGCACTCATCTTGCTGACCTGTCTCCTGGGCCATCTGAATGTAAGACAGCAGCTTACACCTGATCAGTCACACATTTTTAGGGTACATATCAGGCACCAATAAGCAAATAAAATATTGAAAAGGGGGGGTGCAGCTGTGAGTCCCTCAAGTGAAGCCAGAAGTCCAGCCATCTCTGCACCGGTACAACAATACTCCCTCTTACAGCTTCTCATATTATGAATGGAGTCTAAAATATGTCCGCCTGACAGGGGAAAGTAAGAGAGGAAGATGGGGAAATGGACAGGAATGGGAGGAAAAGAAGAATAACAATGCAGTGCTTTGAAAAGGTAGGCTCGACTCCAGCTTAACTTCAAACACTGCTGAGCTGTGTGGTGGCTCAGCAGCCGGGAGGTTTTCCTAGTGATATTGTGCATTGTGCTGGAGTGGCTTCTACCACTGCAACACAGCCACACTGCTGAAGACTCTGGGGAATTACCTTGGTATTTAATTTGTTGTTATGAAAACAGTGAGTTTGACTGCAGCAAGAATAGTTTCTTCCCAAACAGTTACCAGAATCCTATTGTTGTTCTCCTTCTTGTTGACCTTTTTGCTGGTTTTGCGATTATAATAATGATTTTCCCGGCTTTGCTATCTTGAATTTGTTTGATTGTGCCAGGAATTCGGAAGGGGAAAAAGCAGCCCATCTCAGGCAGAAGCTCTGCTAAATGAAGGATTTTAGAAAATTAATTTTTTTGAATGGAATTGGGATGGGAAGAGCAAAATTTTCCTTGCTTTAAGCTTTTTAATTGTGTATGGCCATTAGAAACATAAGGCCCATTTTCAGTCCCAGTATTACGCTACTACCACACAAGCTGTTCAACTGTGGTTTTTTTAAATTACATTAAAAGAAAATACTATTCCTTTTAGAATGTAAAGGCTGTGGAAAAGTCTTATAATGATTTTTTGCATCTGTAATTTTGCTGAGATCAATTACTTCCTTGTTTAGTTTTGTTCTTTTCTGAGGGTATTTACTGGGCTTTCTACTCTAACTGTCCCCCATGTAAAATTCTGAAATGAAGAGAAAAGCCCTCAAAGAGCAGGTTACAAGTTTGCTTTGGATAGCTGTAAATAGGCTTTACTCAGGCTTCTGTTTGCAGCATCTCTGTGTGAAACCTCTCATTGACCTCCCATGAAAGTGAGGGTCAGGTAAGACTAGTTTAGGCCTTGCTTTACTTGCTTGTGTCGCAGGGGACAATGGCATGACAAAATAATTTCCAGTTCTATTCTCCTGTGTCTTCAGAGACCCAGAGTTTAATTTCTCAGAGTGCCCAAGACAGTGGCAATCTTAGGAAGGTGTTCTCTTGGCTGGTGCAGAAATTGAATTACTGTAAAATTATCTGGCTGTGAAATATGGCACCAGGGCAGCTGCATGAGCTCCCCCTTGCCCTCTGCTAATGGCCCGTGACATTGGCATGAGGGAGTGTGTAACTGTGCCTCTGTCTCCATTCAGCCTGTGTGCCCTGTTGTATCTTAACAAGTCTTGCATTATATCCCATATACAAGCAGCAAGCTAAAAGCTAGTGAAAGTGTCTGTTAACTTAGACACAAAGTTTTGTAAATTTATTATGTTGTTTTGGAAGCCAATTATAATAATGAAAGAATATAAAATAATTCCTACATTTTCTACCATAAATGCTCTTTATTGTAGATAGTTGACTATATTTGAGGTAACATTTGCATACAAAACTATGCACTATTATGATAAGATAACATAGCCATTAAGATGCTATTTGCTGTGTTTATACAGTATGCTGACTCAGTTCCTGCACATTACTCTTCCTTTACTACTTATGGCTGTTAAAAAAAACCAAACAAACAGACAACAAAGAACAGAAAAGTACAAAATTTTTTTTAATTCATGTATGAAACTATATGTTATCTGTGCTCTGGAAAGCTTACATCTTAATTGACGTTTCTTATCTGCAAGGACATACTTTTCTACAATAGGGGCAGTGTGCCATAAGCTACTTATGAACGTCTCATTAGGAGACAATTATTTTAATTCCTTTATAGATATACATATATATAAAGATTAGAGTACTGCTAAAAACATGCTATCCACTTCAGAAGTACAAAAAAGACCTCTCCATCCTACACCCAGTTCTCCCAAGAGAGCTTGTAATCCACAGAGACAAGCCAGTAGAGAACAACCAAAGAAGCATGCAGGAGCTGGGAGATCAGCGTGGCTTCAAGAAAACAGAGTCTTGAATACATTTTATTAGGACCTAGATGAACAAACTGTAGAACTATCCTGCTTACTGTATGTATTTTATTCTTAAATTACACTAACATATGTGAACGAAGGCAAACATTAATTGCTGGTTTGCCACCACTTCTTCCAGCAATGGTATCATTTTGACATATTTCTGTAAACAACAATGCTTTTCTTTCTAGCTTTTTTCTTGAATTTTGCATGTAGTAGTCATGTATGCTATGCTCACAGACTCTCTAAAGATGGACTTTATGTGCCCCATTACACAGTTTGTTACCAAAGGTACAAGTTTACATTAGCCTGTGTTTTCTACAGGGTTATTTGCATGGATATTTGCAGTAATAGATTTTAGCATGAGGCAGGGAAAAGCAAGGTGCTGCTGCAGTTTAAGGAAAGAGTCCAAGCTCCACGTGAAGAGGCCACAGAACTGCACTTCCCCTCATTTGTTATTTTGCTCCATTTTCCTCAGTAGCACCATCTAATACTCGTCCTTGCAGCACAGATGGAAATGACTCAATAAATCTCCACCTGGGGAATATCAAAACCTAGACAGAGTTGAAATATTGCTGAAACAGAGAGAGACACATATTTAACACAAAATCAGGAAAATTAGTCCAATGCTGGAACAGAGTTGGTACGCCAGTCTTCTTCCTTCTTCCTCCCCTGGGTTGCCTGAAACCCAGGTCAAGCATGGGTGTTCATTTATTTCAGACTCCTGGAACAGAAGTTCATTCACTGGAAAGTGAGAATGGTTTTATGGAGCCATGACTCATCCTGAGGCACAGAACTAAACACTTTTACCAGCACTCTGGCCTCACTCAAAGTCCATTTCTCAAGGGTGGTCTTGACATCAAGAGCTTGGAGAAAACATTCAGATCCCTGCTGCTAGACCCAGACTGACGGACACTGACCCAACCAAACCTCTTCTGGCAAAAAGCTCCATCCTGCAAGACCACTGAGACCTCAGGCCTCAATGTGGTAAACGGTGAGACTAAGCCAAACACTGTCCTTCCTAATGGCTTTTTGGATGCTGTCCTTGAGCAGTAAGAAAGGACCCAAAATATTGTCAGAGCAGAAGGCTGCTCTGTGTCCATTGCCAGAAAAAATGTTCTCAGGACTGTAGTAAGATTTATGGGAAAGGATTTTTCCCTTCATGGAAAGGTGGCCTTAACACTTTGCAGAGCAACAGTCAGGCAGTTGACTGCTTTGATTTTCAGGTTTTTCAGCATTTTCTTCCTGTGTTCCCACCAGCACGTGGAGAAAGCAGATGCAGATGATCTGCTTAAATACCAGGTGCCACAAGAGGAAAGAACCAGGAGATAGGAAGCTCTTCCCACCACCCTTCACTGCCTTTCAGCTGGGCTTCCAGTACAGTGGCGTATAAAATAAATGAGATGGGAGAAAGCCATTTGCTTGAGATTGCATAGGTGGGGAAGGAAATCAAACCCCAAGCCCTTAGCCCAGCCCCCAGCTGATGTTTTCCTCCTTGTGTGCCAGCACTCAGTTTAGGCAAGAGTTATCTTTCAGTTGTGTGTTTGTACAGCACCTAACACAGTGAAGCCTTTCTCCGTGACTGCAGCTTGGAGACATATCACAATGCAAATAGTAAATAATAATCAGGTTAAAGATAGTACTGAACTAAACCAGAGCAATACATCTATTGGAGGCCAAAGGGTGCACAGTGCCAGCTTAGGCAACTGGCTCTCAAAACTGAAAGAGAACATTCCTCCACAGTAAAAATAAACACTATTCTTTTTCTCTTGAACTAGATGAAGCATTGTGTGTTTCTGATAAATCCATATGGTGTGCTTGCTTGCAGAGGAAAGCATGAAGAACAAAAATTCACCAGATTTCTTCCTCAGAGGTTGCATTATCAATAAATGCCTGTGATATCAGTTGGGTTCTTTAGCCCACACATCCGCCAGTATCTTAATTGCAATAACTTCATGTCCCAAAAAGCCAATGCAGTGATATACAAGGGACCTGATTCCAACCCCTAACCTCTCAGAGCCCGGAAAGTCTTTCAGCATTCCTGCAAACTTACGTAAGAGAGGAGGAGTAGATAACATTGTATGCTTGCAGTTAAACATGCAGGATGCTTGTGCCCTCTTGCAGAAAGGAGTGAAAGAATGGCCTCTTAGGAAGTTGTTCTGAATTAGAAAATGGCCTTACAGCTGAAGAATTTAGAGTGAAAACCAAGGAACCCTGGGATTGCCCGAATTGTTTTTCCAACTCTGCAGAATGACTTCATTGCACTTTTTTCTATGGTCTATGACAACACAAAACCTACTGAATAAGCAGACAAAATACTGTATGTCATCTTTATATATACTGAGCTAGGCCTTACCGGCAGCATCATATGAAGTGGACAGAGGACAAGCCTGACTTACTCTTAAGTGGAGAAGGAAATTATCCTGACTTAATGTTCCCTTTAATTTGATTTGCCTTTAGAATTGGGAACTACAGACCAGAACTGGGAAGCCAGACAGGTCTGATTTCCATCCCTGGGAAGGTGATGGATAGCCCCACACATCTCTTGGGAAAGATTAGCCTTTGGGGAAGGGAGCACCTGTGTCTGGGTCTCTAGGAGAGTGTGAGTAGAGTGAGGGTGAAAGGAATCCTACCAGCATTATTTTCAAAACACCTGAATTTTCAAAAGCCTTTTTAAAGCTACCACGCTAAAGGTTATTGAAGAAACTAAGTGGCCAGAGGATTATAGTCAGCAGTGAAGAGTCCCCGGGGATAGATGCTGCATCTTTATTGATAATGAAGAGGAGAGAAGGGAGTGAACAGTAAAATGTGCAAGTTTGCAGATAATACTAAGCATTTCTCCACAGGCAAATGCCGTGCCAGGTTCAGAAGGACCACATGAGTGTACAAAAAGGTGGCAGATGAGGTCCAGGTAGGCAAATGAAAGGTGATGCATCTTTGGAGAAATAATCTGAACCCTGTTTTCATGATGCTGAACATGGGTAGCTCCAGCCCAGGAAAGAGACCTCAGCATCATAAGTGACAGTTATTTGAGACCATCTGCTTGGTGTGCAGTGGCAGAAGAGCCAGCAAAGCACTGGCCATCACAAGGACAGGTATGGATAATGAGAGTAACAGTGCCATTTTCCTGCTAGGAAAAATTAGCCTGCAAGACAGATTTTCCTACAGAAAACTGCTGTAGTGACAATACCTGCAGTATGTTGTGCAGTTCTGCATCTCCAGGAGGATATAAAGGAGCTAGACAAGATCTAGAGAAGGGCAAGCAAAACAGCTCACAGACTGCTGAATGGGTGATATCTTATGAATAGAGACTAAAAAGATTGAATGACTTCAATTTGGAGAGAAGAAAGGTGGAGGTGTGAGGGAGGAGATAGTAAAAACTTACAGAATCACAAAGGTGGTGGATTAGGCAAAGGTAGAAGGGTTATTTACCAAATTCCTTAGTGCTGGAACTGGGGGACGCTTGCTGAAACTAGCAAGAAAACAGTTTAACACAGATGAAAGAGCATACTTCTCTTATGTGCCTGGCAATGAAGTTCTGGGATTTGTTGCCACAGAAAGTTTCAGCCACACGGTGTCTGCAGGTTCAAAGAGAGATCAAACTCAGTGATAGCAGGTCCACAAGTAAAGGTCAAAGGAAACTCTCCCCTGTCATCCCATCCATTGTGGGTCTTGGAGAAGAACAAGCAGAAAAGACTACAGAAAGTAGCCAGGCCTATTTGCTGTCTTTGAATAGTGTAACCTATTTATTGCCACTGCCTGAGATGCAATGTTGGGCTAGATGGACTGCTGGTCTGATCCAGTATGTCTCTTACAGACAAGTAAGCAGTGATTTTCAAAGCTGTGGAGGGTAAACAGACACACCTTTCATTGATGTTTTATCTAAATCTTTTAGGCTGTTTTAAAAAGCTCTGCTCCACTTCACACACCTGGTAACTCTTCAGTACCAGATTCACTGGAAGCAGCCAGCGCCATTTACTGCCAGGTGAGCAACCCTTCCTCTTGTTCCTTTGCAATTTGGTTGGCAGCAAGAGCTGCACAGCACTGTTTTTCTGTCAGCTTGTAGCCAGAACAGCTTCTTTTTGGGGTTATGTAAGTATGAAAAAATTTAAAATTTGATTTATTTTTTTTCAGGGATAAGGGCGGTAGAAAGGCATTGATCTGCTGATGTGCAGCAGCACATTTTTATAAGGTATGGCCTCGTATCAAAGACCTTCTGTTTAGGAGCAATGAGGAAGAGTGCTGCTGCACTTAAATAGGTGCCATCTTGGTTACATTTTCTTCTAAATTACTTTTGCATGTAATTACACTGAATTTCATGGGTATAAGAAAGAATGAGGAAGTGAGATGGCATCGCTGTACTTCAGTTAGCAATGAAGGTAATTACTACATAATTTAAGGGTAAGCAATTCTTATTTTAGAAATTTTTGGAAGGGGTCAGGGTGAGGGTGATCTGGCAGGTTTTGGTGAGCTAAGGGTCTAATGATGCTTGAGTTTGGTAAGGGGGAATACTGTCTTCTGGACCTAAAAGTTCGCTTTGGACTTTTCCCTAAGGCTGTAGCTTTGTTCTTTTTTGTCATCCTTGAGACTGTGATTAGCACCCAAAGGGACTTCTGCATTCTGTTGCACTCCTAGGATACTCTTCAGCTGTGTGAGACAGGTGGTACCTTACAATGTAATTCTTCAGTGCTTGCATGGTCCCTGTGAAAAGGAATCAAAGGAATCATGGGGTAAAATGTTACTAGAGGCACAGAGGGAGGAAAATTTGAGTGTCATTTCAATATAACAAAAAATGTGTATCCAGTTCTGATCACTATTTTTCCATTGTTAGTGAATGAATGTATTGCCAGCTTTAAAAGGCTGATCTAACCTACAGCACAGGACTGTGATTCATTTTTGAAACCTTTGTCAACAGAAAGTGGTATCAATGCAGTCAGATCACATCCTGAAGTCAGAGTTTGATATTCAATTACCAAGTAGGAGAAATTTTCCTATTTGTTGTCTAGACAATGTAGTTTTTACAACAATGAATCATTGTTGTAGCAGAAGGAAGCAAGTTCCTGAATTTAAATATGCTAGAACTTTGCAATAATTTTGGTTTGATCTAAAGTTAACATTAAGAGCTTCTCTCTAGTTACAACAGGTTAAAAATGTATTAACAATCTCACAGTATATGTGACTTACTGCTGCTATTTTTAAGGGTTGGGCCTTGTTACCACTGAGTGCTATTTAAAGCTGTTTAAAAAAAAAAAAAAAAAGGGTTCTTTTTCTTGCCCAAAATAGCCCAACCTTTTGTCCAAAGCCATAAGAGCAATGTATCTGGGCCATATGTATGAATATGAGACAAAATAGAAGATTAAATGTGCTGACTACCAGGCCAGTTCGGAGTGTTTGTAGGAAGTACAGGACAGGCAAATTTGTGGGTTGCATTAAGTCTTTAGTTTTTACAATTCTGAAAAATCTAAGCAACACTTCTAGTAGTTGTTAAGAAGGAATTTGCTTCTTCCTGGCAGTTACTCTGATCTACCAGGTGTGTGTGGTCTCTTCCCTTTCTGAGGTTGCCCTTTTGTTCTGACTTCTTTAGCCAAAAAAAAAAAAAAAAAAAAAAAGGCAGCTGGACAGCTTTAGTCTGTTAAATAGTCCACATTACTTACACGGCTACTCTCCTCACTGACCCTTAACAGTTTAGTAGCTACGAACTTTAAGAGGCTCAGTCTTAATCTTCTGTCTTCAAAGGAGCCAGAGCTGCTGCAGAATGTGGCCTTTTGTTTGTGGCTTTCCCTGAATTTTAGAAACCCACCTTTGACAACTGGCCACTTCCATACTTTTATCTACATACTGAAAACTGTAAAATTAATGTAAATTACGTAGATTCATCTGAGGACTTTCCTTACTCCGTGACGCTTTGCTCTCCTTCTGGCACGGGCTTTCTCAAATAGTGTGTTAAATAGCAGACTGCTACCTAAGGAACAAAATGTTCAGAATCCTTGGATGCACAGCCCAGAGAAAATATGCTGGCCAAGGAGCACTCTGGCTCAAGAGTACGGCTTTTGTGTCTTTACTGTGAACTGTGGAAAGGAGGCACACAAGTGATGTGATGAAACTGTGTCTCAACGTATGGTTTCAGGGACTGTCTTCCTGTAATCTGCACAGGTGTCAAGACTGGACCCAAAGGAAGCTCCTTATTTAGGGAAAATAGTCATTTTCAGCAAGACAGGGCTGTTGGGCTGGTGCTCCCAGTAGATTTTTTTGTTTTCCCCCCAGGGATAGTAGAGTTCTGCCATGGTTTCACAGAGGTACTGTTTCCCATTTGTTACGTTCCTTGATTTCTTTGGAGCACTGTGCTCTGTGTAGTAAGCATGGAGAACTGTGGGACATGGTCATGAACGTGGGCTGATTCAAAGAGCATGCAAAATACTGATATTTAAGGGTTGTGAATTTGATCCTTTCCTATTGCTCCAAGATGCACACATCTCTATGGCACACAGAGACCTGCATGCCTGCTGTGTGCAAGAGCTCAGTACCACAGAGAATATTTTTCTTCCTGGAGACAGATGCATGCAAACTTCCTTCAGGCTTCCCTGGAGGTGTTGGTTGCTCTTTCCCACCTCTGCTACAGACTGCAACAGCCATCAAGCAGGGAGTAAACACAGGGATGCTCACCCTCACCACTCTCTGGGACAAATGACTAAGAAGTCAGCTTACAAAAAATTTAAAAAAAAAAAACGGAGGGGGGAGAGGATCACGTTGTAAAAATAGTCTCCTTGCTGTGCAGACCAAGGTGTTAACTATTCGTGACGTACTGCACTGGAATTGCATATGGACACTGCTGCACTCTTGTCTCCAGGAGCACCAGTGATGCATGTGGGCCTGCTGGCTTCCCTCGGATGCTTGCACAAACACCGGCAGCTGCTGTTGGGAAAGGCTTGCAGGATCAAGCCGCAAGGGCCTGTGTAGGGTTTCTGTACATTCAAAAGCCTTGATGTGGTTGCACGACATTCCTTCATATCCTGTCCTCTCTTGCTGACCTTTCTTCCTTGTTTTCCATGCAGCTGACAGCCCTTTAAAACACAAAGCAACAGGATAGTGTCGGATGGTGGGAGGAAACATTGTCATCGGTTTGGGATATCATTATTGAAACAGCTTCAAGTTATCAACAGCTTCAAGAAGGAAAAATGCTGATAATTGTTTTTTGCCTTGCATAGTATTCCCCATTCATTAATTGGTTTCTTGACTCTCTGACCCACTTTCCTGCAGTAATAGTTCTATGGAAAATCTAATATTTCTTATCCCGATGTCTGTATCCCTGGGCTGAAGATTTTCAGTTCTGTTTGCTGGCAAACCCTTCTAAGATGCTTCTGACTGTAACTAGACAAGACCTTTCCTTCCTTACAGTTTGGAAATCATGTCCTAATCTTCCTTTTTTACTGACTTTTCTTCATTACTCGTCACAGCTGCTAGAAAAACTAAAACATAATTCTGGAGGAATTATTTGATTTTGCTGAACTCTTAGGGACCATAGGGGTGATATTGTACCAGATCCCTTGTCTCCAGGGTCATCACACTAATTCCCTGTATAAAACATCACCAAAAGAGGTGTGTAGTACCTGTAGTACTGCAGTGATTAGTGTCCCAAAGCCTGCCATTTATCTAATAATCACAGAGTTTTGCAAACATTCATTAATTACATTCTCAGCAGCCTGGTCTCTTTAATTTCACTGTTCTAACTTGGTACCACAATAGCTGCTGTCTTTAATAAAGTAATTACTAGCCTCACTTTAGCATTGTGTAAACTGATAGACAAAGAGATTGCATTAGGTGGCTGCCTGATTAAACACTGCATATGTGGTAGAGAGAGAAATCAGGTCTGCATCTGACTCCTCCTATTCTGACAACTAGGGTAACCTTGATTTTTGATTCTGTAAGTTCATCCAGGGTCTTCCCTGGTGCTTCTATACGGTACTAGGGAAGAAAATAACGAAAGCTGGGAACAAGTGGTTGGTAGGCAAATAACTTCCTTTTTTTCCTCCATAGAGCTAAGGCAGATTGCTAATTGATGATAAATGTCTCATTGAAGAGATGCTAGGAGTTGAGCTGCCTTAAAATGTTGCCAAGACCATAGGAAGTAAGAAGTATTTGTGAGTAGTCCTGATGTAGAGAGAAACTAGCTTTAGGGGCATGGAGCAGTGGAGCGAACAGCTCGCCCAGGAGCAGGGACCTTTGCTGTGTAACAGATGCAGTGGTGAATATGGGTGTTATAATTGCAACAGCTATAGTCATTGCCAGCTGGAGAACTACATGGGTGAGCTATTTACAATTAATAAGCTTGGTGTACTTTGAAGATCAGAGAATCCGCCCAGCATAACCTGTGGTTGATAATATGGGCCGTGGATAGTCCTGCCCTGACGCCAGTAACTTGTGGTGCAGTTTCACAGTTGCTGTGGGCCAGTCTCAGGCCACCATGCTCCTGCTTGCTCTCCTCTTCCAGTGCTTCTCTGTATTTGTGTTCATGCTCCGAGCTTTGCGCTAGCTCTAGTGGCCATGAAGCCAACTTAAAACTACCCAAAGAAGTGTAGTTTTCAGTCTGCTCCATGACAGCGAAGTGTTGAATGAGGTGGGATGATACAGCCAGGGGATGAGAAGGTTGCCCTTGGTTTGAGCGGGTGAAACCATCAGATTATAATCGGGATCATCTAAAGCATCTCTCTCAGAGATCCCATGTAGTCCTGAATCAGAAATGTTGATGTTTGGAAACTCCCATCATTCCCCTTTATTTTGTACCTGGGATAGATTAGCATTTTCGGGAGCACAGCATTACCTTCAGCTGTGTCACATGAACATCCTCTTCTTTGGTAGAATTTTTTTTCCCCCCACTTGTTATATTGGAAGTTGAAAACCTTGAAGAAATCTACAACCTGCCCATGAGGTTCCAGTGACTTGATACGAGGACAGGAGAGAGGGTAGGGTTACAAAAATAAAATGGCATTTGCATACCTTGCCCTCCTGTGATATTCAGTAAAAGTCATGGTCTAACTGGCATTTATGACTTAAAGTTTTAAATCATGGGGCCTCAGTGGTGGCAGCAAGCTTAGTGTTTGAATAACTGCAGCATGCAGTGTGTTAAAAACAAAGCTCAAATTCCAGTCACTGATGAGCAACATTTAAATGGCAGGGGCAAGGAAGGGAGTTATTTACTAAGGTGTGATTTATATATTTGAAGATTAGAAAAAGGAAATAATATGGAAGTAACAATTTTAAAAACAGCCCTTTAAGCAAGAGTCATTTATGCATTATATTTTTTTAAAGGGAAAACAGTATCTCTACCAACTAAGGTACAAATGGGTGAAACTGGCTGATGAGGAACTAGTAGTAGGTCAGTTGTAAACCAGCTCGTGAAAAGCTGAGTTAAGCTATGGTAGGATAATCTGGAAAGCTGATGGTGTAAACTTTTTTTTGGCTACATGTGAAATTGTCTAAATCTTACTGAAACCAGTGAAAAATTGGTTTCTGATTTTTCTGTTATACCACTGGAAAAAATCCTTTCTCCTCCAAATGTTCTGCTCTATTCCCATTTTATCATGTTTTTTACTACCTGAAAATCTGGCTGATGACTTTTTTCTTTAATGCTGTATCTTGTTGCCTATATTCTGTTACTATTCCCAGAATCTGATATTTCTCTCATTGCTTAGGCTGTGTCAGGGTCTTCAACCTTATGGTGACCACAGCCTATAGACGAGCCTTTACACTCAGCAAAGTCCTGTCCCCTTTTCAAGCTTGTAGATTTGTGCAGGTATCTGGTATAATCTTGGCCTGTACATTTTGTGATCTTACAATGAAGATGACAAGCAAGATGCTGAGGGCACAGAATTGCTTTAAAGGCCTGAGAGACTAACATAATGCTAGTTGAGTGTGTAAATTTACTAGCCTCTAGTATTGACATGCTGGATGGGAGCAGCAAACTTTTCTTCCTAAATGCTGCATGAAAGCTGGAACTATCATAATGGTAGAAAAGCAAATTGGAAAGTATTAGAAGAGCAGCTGAGAAGAACACATGACCATGCTGAAACAGAGTGCATCAGCCAGGAGCTCTTGGAAAAAGTTAGGCTGGGGGGTGATGACATGATGATAGCAATATAAATAAGTGATAGGAAATTGCATGAAAGAAAGGAAGAGTGTTATCTGGATTATCTAGAAAGTGGCTGAAGAGAGTCTGGCCTAAAATTAAAAATGGAAAAAGAATCAGGCTAGACATAAGGAAAAAAATTCATAACCTTGAGCATGCCTGGAACAGACTGTTGAACTGTAGCAGAGGCAATGACATGGGTGGGTGAGACTAGATAGGATAAGACAATAGCAAGAATAAAGTAAGGAAATAATCTTTGTGATGTGGGCAACTGGAGTGGATGACCCAACTCGTGTTTTTCCAAGCCTGGCTGTCTATATATAGTTCCAGGGAGGCAGTAAGTAAAGCTCATGCATTTGTCAGTGGTGGTTGGCTACAATGCACACCACGATACGCTTCCTGTGCCTCTGCCCGGTTTCACAGAGATGCAGCTGTGAGGGAGGATTGCCAGCCCAACACTTGCCAGAGGTCAGGGTGCACAAAGTACCATGAAATAGAAAAGACATGAGCCATCAGCCACAGCTGTGGCTCTCAAATCTTCCAGGCTTTGGGAGTTTCAAACTGCAACTGAAACAGTTGCCTTGGATGCTTAAGTTGCCTTGAACTGCCCAACTCTGTTATTTGCAGGTCCATCGTCCATGCATGAGCTTCATTGTTTGTGTGTCTGCTGCCTTTAAACAAATCCTTTCACCTCACTCCATCTCCAGTGTGGAGATGTGGACTGTGCACCCAGCAGATGCAATTGATGGGGTGTCTGCAGGCTCACTCTTATCAGTTTCACACAAAAAAATTTCATCTGCACCTATTTCTGTTTTGTTTCATACTCCCTACAGTGGAATAAGAAAGAATAATATGAAAAAAATGAAGGTTATGAGAAGCATGAATTTGTCATGCTGCTTTTTTTGTTTGCTCATGATGTCAGGGTTTGGGAATATTTTACTTTTTGGTTTCGGTTTTGGGTTGTTTGGGTTTTTTTTTTGCCCGAATTATGTGTTACTGTGACTTCAATCTGCTTCAGAAGAAGGACACCAAAGGAAAATGTTCATTAGAAGACCTTTTGGCCCTTTCTGTTTGTTCTGTGTGGGAATTTTTTTGTTTAATTTTGTAGTGATAGACCCATACTAGGCTAAAATGAACCTTTAAAGGAAGTAACCCCAAATGTGCCTTCAGGTCCATTCTCTCAGCCCAGACAGGAACGGAAGAGAGATCCTGAAATTCTCTTTCTTGCAAAGAGAAGGGGTCTGCGTTTCTAACCTAGTAAGGTTTTTTCCCACGCTTGGCATTCAGTAAGCTCCTCAGAGAGTTGCATTTATGGGCCAGAGACATACCAAAAGGGAAGAAGCAAGATTTTGAGTACTGACAAATACTGCACGTTTACACACCAAGGCAGTCTCTGCACATCGACTGGGCGGTGGGTATTTGTGTGCAAATATTCAGGTGGCAATCATCTTACATTTATGTGGATCTTTATGTGAGAAATACTGTTCCTGTCCCCAGTAAAGGCAGTGAGAGTTTTGCTACTGATTGCTGCTTAGAACAGACACTGCAGATTTGGAGGAATTTCTCAGGAGAGCAAAGAAAACTGAGAGATGTCCGAAAACCCTGAGGAGGGAAGAGGTTGAAAAGGTGGCAAATACTTCCTTAAAATCAGAAAGTAAAAGGACTGAATGTCATGACACTGTGGGGAGGGGTGAGGAAACATGTTTTCCAAATTTCCTGCAAAGGGGAACTCCACAAAAATTTCAGAACTGAAACATGTTGTTCAGGAAAATTTTAAACCTCATTTGAGGAGTGAGATCTAAGCTCCAAGATACTGAGATGAGCCAGAGTTGCTGAGGCCCCTGGTCTCCTAACCATGGCCAGCCCAGCAATGACCTGTCCTGGAGCAGGGATCCCTGCAGCCCTCAGCTCCCCAGCGTTATGTCAGGCAACCCAGCAGGAAACACCTCCGGGGCCCAGTCCTGTTTGTGCTTTATCAGAAGATTGTCAAACAGACCCATTTCCCAAAGATGTTTGCACTCTGAATTGCCATTTTCCAGTCTGTTTCACGGGAAAATTCCTAACATGCCCTAGCTGCTATCCAAGGGCATTGGAAGAAACTAAAAGGTAGCAAGTTCAAAGCTGAGAAAAGGAAATATTTTCCCCTGCGTGATATAATTCAACTATGAAACTCATTACTGCAGGCTGTCACAGGTCAGGAATTTATCAAGACTCAGAAAGGGCTGGGAATGTATGCTGATGATGAGCATATCTGTAATTCTGTAACGTAATGCTACAAAAGTAGGTTTGGGGAGGGCTGTTTAAGATGAGACTTTTATTGATCTCTCATGTTATAATGGGATGAAGTGTAGTTATATTACATATAGGTATATACTGCAGAGGCAATTCCTTGTGGTTCTCTCATACACATCCACAAGCTTTGGTGTTGGTCATTATAAGAGCAACTGTACTGGCTTACTGGGATCTCATCCTGATTTGATGGGAGAGGCTTAAATATTAAGCCCCCATGTTAAATGTTAAGCCTCATCTTTGATGCTTTGAAGATGTTAAATCTGAGGCTCTGTTCTCTTGACATTCCAAGTTGCCTTAACTTCCATTGGAAATGTATAGAAAATGAGGATTTTTCTATTAATAGGGGTTTGGGCCCCTGTTGTTGCGACAAAGGAGATGGGGAATGGGCAGCAAGGGTTTCTGGGGTGTCAAATCTGCACAGGGCAATTGTGGGTACAGTAGGTGCCAGAAAGGGAGGGGAGCCTGTAGGAGGAATCGGATGTTTGTCAGATGACTGTTCGAATTCCTGAACTGCAAAGCCATGGGCCAGGTTTACACCGACAGTTGTTGCTGCCTCACTAGTTTTGCTAGGTGGGTAATGTCGGCACTTCTAGCATAGAAAAATCACCTTTGGGCATGATTCACCTCATCTAATTTTAGCCGCTTAAGACTAAGTCTAGTCATCCAGAGTCCCTATATCCTTAGCAGAGAGAGCGAAGCCTGTCTATAGGGTGATTCATCCCTCTTGTCTCTGATATCTCCCATAAAATGGATTGAATCATGTTCAAAAGAGCTCATCCCTTTTCACTGACTGCAGTAGCAGCCCAGACACACCAGGTCATGCCAGATGCCTAATGCTGAGATGGCTCATGTGAGTTGAGAAGAATCTCCCTCCCTGGGTAGCTGTGCTCATACCAGCAACAACAAAAAGCACAAATAAACCTATTTTTTATCAACATGATGTAAATTGTACACATACCAGGGGAGAGGTTGTTGCCTTCAGAGGTACCCAGCTGAGGTCAGCAAGGTCTCACAGCTATATTTCTCTCCCTTTCAGCTCTCAGACTTTAATCTGTGCCTGTGAAGTCCTCGTCTATTTCTCTCTTTAAAGAAGTGAGTAGCATCAGATAGAGCTGAGAAAAATGTAAGAACATAGGAGTGTATCAACCCTGGTGTGACCCAAAGCTTGCTTTCTTTGTCTCCCACTGTATCTGATGGAAAGAGATTGAGTCTGCCTATAAACTTTGCCTGCCTCCTATCCTTACACCATCAAAGCAGATACAAAGCCACCATTATCTTGCCCTCAGCTGATCTTTGGTGAAGAACATGTGCTAAGCCTGTAATGAGATAAACTTGTGCTTTTAATACAGGCACTTGTCTACTGGTACCTCAAGCCAGCAGGACTGCTCACATACGTCTTTTAAAATTAGAACATGCTTAAGCATCTCATAGTGAATCTCTTTTTCATCTGAAAATGGCAACTTCTGTGGCTTTTTCACGTAAGAATTTGAGAGGCTGTGCATCTGTGAAAAAGGCACTTTGTCTGCAAATCCTTTTTCAGAACTCTGGAAGTTTCTCTGATAAAAAAATCATAGGAAGCAGAAATGAATGACAACAAAAATACATGGGACAATATTACTCATACAATGACTCTGTTGCTTAAAGCAAGAAAAAAATTCCCCACAAAACCTCAGAGGAGAAGCACGCAGGGAATTTCTGTATTTTGCAGATCCCTCTGGTTGGATGCATATGTAAGAGTGTTCGCCATCCGGGAGGCTTCTTACGCTTAGGTAGACTGTCATTGTCCTTCTATGGAAATATACAGTATGTTGTGCAAATAGAGGCCTCAAGTAGACATCCGTCTCCCAGCGGCGAGGAATGTGGGTGTGGATCGTGCCGAGCTCCAGCCCAGCCCCTCTGGGGCACTGCCTTTGCACGGCCCCAAGAACAATAACCACCGGAACACGCTCAGAGACCTTTGGGGAGGGGAAAAAGAAAAGGAGGGGAAAAAAAAATAAATCCCAGTGCGGACTTTAACATGCTGGTGCGTTGCTCAGTGCTAGTTTCAGAAATAAATGACACCTGGGGATGCTGACATGTGCGTGCAGCGTTTGCTCACCTGCAGTGGATGCTCGCCACAGCAGGCAGCTCACATCGCACCACAGAAAACGTGGTGGCTCAGGTGCCTCCCGAGGGCAAATTGTCCTTAGACAAGCTGCAAGAGCCCCTTCTGGCCTGTCACTCTGTTGGGCATCCCTGAGCTGTGGGAAAGCAGAGGATTGGAAATGCTGTCATTTAGGGGGCCCATGGTGGAGAGATTGAGAAATCAGCAGCAGCTAAAGCACAATAATTTCTTAAAATAGCTAGTTATATATTTGCTGCCATCTGTCTCTGTTTTACTAGCCCACTTGCTTAGGCTTCACGCGTACCAAAGCAATTAAATGCTGTGGCTTGTTTTCTTGTTGTGTGTGGTGTGCGTGCATGCATCCCACACACGTAGAGGTGGGCGCGTATTCCCTGTGCTGTGTTTTGGAACAAACAGCTCCTGCGATATCTTCTTGCGAAATGCCTTCTCTTCACTGGCAATTTCTAAATCCAGACTGGATGTTTGCTTAAAACACAGGCCTTCCTCATTTTAAAAAAAAATATCAGTGTCGGGCAGCCCTTGCAAAGGGACCACTGCACTAATCCATCCTTGGGCATCTGCAATGTGTGAACCTGTGCTATGTTCCACCTGGCACAGCTGCATGACACTTCTGGGTCTGCTCTGATGGCCAAGACTGTCAACTGCAGCTATGGCAAGAGAAATACCACCTGGTTTGATTGGTGGGACCTTATAACAGGCAATAACAAGGAGGGAAATGTAGGTAACCAGAAAGGATCTGTTGGTGTAGGGCTCTGGCAATGATGCTAATCAATGTTTTAAGAATGCGTTGCCTGGCTGTTGGTCCTCATGTCACTGCCTGGTAATAGATGCAAATAGCGGGTTTGATGTCTTCAGGCGTTGGACACTGCTTGACTGCAGTGACCGTTGCTGATGCTGCAACCTTGGAAAAATCAGGGCAGTCATTTAGCTGTTGTTATCTGGGAGATAACGTTTGCCTGTGGGCATCCATGTCTGAAAATATTTGACTTTTGACAAATGTCTCTCAGCCACTACAAACAGACATTGCTTTTCTTTTTTTGCTCCAGTTTCCCCAGCAGCAAATGCAGTGGAAGTAAGGAACCTGTGCTTTACTTTAGCTATGGGTCTGTACCTCAGACCTCAGCAAATGCAGTGTAAGCAAAGTCATTCTTCACATGATGCAAAGCAAGCTCTATCACTTTTTATAATTTTTAGGCTTCTTGTTAGTGTACACCGCATTAAAAAAAACCCCAAAAGTAATGCAGAGGCTTGTTGTAGATGGCAAGTCTGAAAAATTATGCTTAAAGAAAGAAAAATAATGGAAAAAATAGACTGGAATACAGACAAAGCTAATGACTTGTTACTGGTTTTACTTAAAGCTATAGTACTGCTGTAAATAGAGGGTAAGGAGCGATAGTTTACAGAACTGGGGGATCAACGCATCCTCCTGCATGCTGAACCTCTGGCTGGTCGGTTAGCTTTAGAGGGGAAGAATTGTTAGCTATGCCCAAGACTGGTACGTTTCACTCAACATATCTAGTAAGCGATACTTAATGTAGAAATGAACAGAAAACATCGCAACCAGTGCATCAGGTCAAGTTACAAAGTTTGGGAAGAGTACGTAGGAAGGATTTCTGGGGCACACTTTAGGTGCCAGCAACTGCTTTTCATACTAGAGTCTACCCAAGTCTCCGTGGCAGAAGCAGAGCTCAGCTGCGGTGGGGTTTTTTGTTCCCCAGCTGGAGGCTGGATTATATGCCCAAAGCCATCTGGCAGGGAAAAAGATGAGATGGGCTAATTAGAAAGCATGAGGAAATAACATTAAAAATTTTACCCTTTTAGAAAAAAAGTGATAAGTTTCTGCCAGCTCCAGCTAGGAATTAGCTTTTTCATTTCTGGTTCCAACTCACATGCAGCAGTGGAGGGAGCAGGGGCTTAGTGGGGTCTCTCAGCTCTCCCTGGGGATGGTACCTGCTTTGGCATCAGCACAGCTGTACTGCATGGGGTGGTTTGGCTCCATGGTTCACTGCAGAGACCGCACCCTGCCTTCCTTCATTTTCCCAGGCTTTTTAGGGTTTGGTGTTTCATCTTAGTCTTCTGGCTTTCCCGATGTCTTTGCCATTACTCCAGGCTCCCTCAATCCTGTTTTCTTTTTTCAAACTCCGCAAACCAGCAACTCAACAACTGCAGCGTGAGTTTTGGGAGAGTCAGACAAAAAAACATTGCCCCCAGACCTGCATATTTATTTAACGCTTGCTTTATGAGGCATGCAGCCTGCTGACACCGTTCAGAGTGAGTGACGGCCTTTCTCCCATGCTGGCAGCCTGGAATGAAGAAGCCACCTTGCCTGGGGGGACACCTGTGGCTCTGAGTGACAGGTCTCGGCTTTGGCCGCTGTGCTGGAATTTGGGACAAACACATGGACACCAGCCTTCGGCAGGGACGGAGCGGCAGGGGTCTCACGTGGATGGGTTATGGGAGCTGGCCACAGAGAGCCAGCAGCAGGCTGCCTAGCTTGAAAAATCTTTCAACGTCCACTGGATCCTGTCTGGTGGCTGGAGCTTAGCCTAGGCATGAAAAGGTAGCCTCCAGCCAAATGCAAGCACAGCCCAGATGTTACACAGCTAGTGCTGCCTGACTTCACCAATTAAATCCAGCCGTTCTCCTATTTGTTTGCTTGCTTGTTTATTTGTTTTGAAAGGAGAGGGGAACTTCTTTGTTGTATTCTGTAGTTGTAATTTGATTTGTCCTAGCTTTTCATGTGCTGTTGAGACAAGCTGAGTGGAAATTCCAGTTACATGCTTTCATTTGTTCCCCCATGGCATGCAGGTTACAGGAACAGGGCAATGGGCCCATTGGCCTACATGTCATTAATCTTCTGGGAACAATGAAAAGAGAGCATTTGAATGTGTCTTGGCTTTTCCGGCAGGCTCTCTCTGAAGGACTTCTGATTTATGTGTCCAGAATAACAAAAAAAAAAAAAAAAAAAAAAAGGGGGGGGAGAAGAACAATAAAAGGAATCCTTGAGAGGAGAGCGCAAGTATCCCTGGGTGTCCATCAGACATGCTGGATGGGGCCTGCATCCCAATACAAGGAATGAAAACCCATCATCACAGCAGGTGGTAGGGGAAAGGGCTCCCATTCAGGCATCCAGAACTCAAAAAGTTGAATAGATGCAGCTTTTGATGAAGAGTTGTGGATGTAGACAACCGTGCCCCTCCCCTAAAAGTTTCCTGAAGACAAGGCAGAAGGCTGGTATTCACAAACAGGCGGGTTGCAGCTCATTGTGGCTCTTGCTGGAGAGCAACCATTAACCTTAGTGGATAAGGGAAAGGCTGTGGATGTTGTCTACCTGAACTTTAGTAAAGCCTTCGACACTGTCTCCCACAGCATTCTCCTGGAGAAACCGGCGGCTCATGGCTTGGACAGGTGTACTCTTCGCTGGGTAAAAAACTGACTGGATGGCCGGGCCTAAAGAGTGGTGGGAAATGGAGTTAAATCCAGTTGGTGGCTGGTCACGAGCGGTGTTCCCCAGGGCTCAGTGTTGGGGCCAGTTCCGTTGAAAATCTTCATCAATGATCTGGATGAGGATATTGAGTACACACTCAGTAAGTTTGCAGATGACACCAAACTGGGTGGGAGTGTTGATCTGCTCGAGGGTAGGAAGGCTCTGCAGAAGGATCTGGACAGGCTGGATTGATGAGCTGAGGTTAATTGTACGGGGTTTAACAAGGCCAAGTGTCGGGTCCTGCACTTGGGTCACAACAACCTCATGCAGTGCTACAGGCGTGGGGAAGAATGGCTGGAAAGCTGCCCAGCTGAGGAGGACCTAAGGTTATTGGTTGACAGCTGGCTGAACGTGACCAGCAGTGTGCCCAGGTGGCCAAGGTGGCCAACAACGTCCTGGCTTGTATCAGGAATAGTGTGGCCAGCAGGAGTAGGAAAGTGATCATGCCCCTGTACTCGGCACCAGTGAGGCTGCACCTCGAATACTGTGTTCAGTTTTGGGCCCCTCAGTACTAGAATGACATTGAGGTGCTGGAGCGTGTCCAGAGAAGGGCAACAAAGCTGGGGAAGGGTCTGGAGAGCAGGTCTTGTGAGGAGAGGTTGAGGGGGAGCTGGGGTTGTTTAGCCTGGAGAAGAGGAGGCTGAGGGGAGACCTTCAGCCTCTCTACAACTACCTGAAAGGAGGTTGTAGTGAGGTGGGAGTTGGTCACTTCTCCCAAGTAACAAGCAATAGGTCAAGAGGAAATGGCCTCAAGTTGTGTCAGGGGAGGTTTAGATTGGACATTAGGAAAAATTTCTTCACCAAAAGGGTGTCAAGCATTGGAACAGACTGCTCAGGGAAGTGTTTGACTCACCATCCCTAGAGGTATTTAAAAGACGTGTAGATGTGGTGCTTAGGGACATGGTTTAGCGGTGGACTTGGAGTGTTAGGCTTATGGTTGGACTTGATGATCTTAAAGGTCTTTTCCAACCTAAACAATTCTATGACTCTGTGACTCTGCGCATGGGATTTCCCTCTCCTCACTGCCGCTCACTTGTCATACCCAGTTACCTCTCCTGTACACTCTGTGGTACGGGGTTGCTGTTTACTTCAGCAGTTGCTGGACTGAATTAATGAGGAGCCAACCAGGATGAGGCTTCAGGGACCAGGGATTCACCGGGGATTCACAGCTTCCTGCTTCAAGTGTTGCTTCCCCATAAAACTGGGTTTTAAGGTGGTATGTGCCAACTTTCCTTTGCAGACACGTGCATTTTAGTTCACCATTTAGCCTGAAGATTTCCAGACTTGCTGGTAAGATAGGTGCCTGAGTAAACCTCAGGGTGTTGATTTTAGGGCTGGGCGGGCAGCAAGAATTCCATTTTGCAAAATATTTCAAGGTGTTGATGCTTGTGTCAAAGTGCAATGAAACCAAGACTCTCCCAATTGTTTTTGCCAAAAAAATAATAAAAAAAAAATAAAAGAAAATACACACAGCACAATAGCCAACAGCTCAGACTTGCGGCTATTCACTTGAGAAGTGGTCTGTAATCTGGAAGAGGAAGAGCACTCCTACCACCAGCCCACTCACCATACTGGGGTGTGCCTCCCTAGGCTAGAGGTCCTTTTCTGCACCTAAGAAAAAAAATGTTTTCTGTATTCCTCATCGAAAAGCAAGCAAAAAAAATAGGTCTCTAAGGAAAGCTTCAGTTTCAATCTACTACCTTTTCCAAGGGAACACCCTCTCCTTTTTTTTAATTTTCCCTGCCATCTCCAATTACAGCATTCTTTTCATGTGTTCTCCACTGTGGAAAGGATCACAGTAGATCTGGTGCTCTTGGAACTGCTTATCTTTTTCCAGTGCAGGGGGAGATCAGAATTTCCAAAGTATTCTAAGAATTTTTTGGTGTTCAGCTTCCCTATGAGCACTGTTGTGCCTTTGAATGTTAATATTGTGCTAATCCTGCAGTGGATTAATGATGAGCTCCAAGCAAATATCCTTACCTTCCTGCAAAACTGATGTTCTCAGGCAAAAAGAGGAAAGAGCAGGGAGAAAGATGATTTATTGGGGGTGGGGGGAGGTGAGAGAAATGATGTCATGCTCAGCTGGACTGGTCAGCTAGGAGGGAAGCGGTGGCTGGAAGTGGGAGAGCAGGCTCCCGCCACCCTACAGCTCCTGCCCTGCCTCCACGGGGAAGTGCAGAAGGGCTCTCCCTTTGGGAGAAAGCCCCAGGTGTTGCCAGCAGCTCTCTTCAATGCCCTGCCCAAGTGTTTTGGTTTATGGGACCAGACCGGCTATCTTAACCTTACCACCTCCTGCCCTCTTGTTCTTTAGGCATAAAGAAGTCCTCTCATGGTGTTGCCCCATACCCATGTCCAGCTTTTGTCCACTTGTGTCTGTGCTCCAGGCTGCATGGGTCAGGGTAAGCTGAGTCCTGAGACCCATCTGCAGAGCCATGGCATGCAACCCATGCCACCCCACTGATGGGACTGGCAAAGGCCATTCACTGGCACAACTGAAATCAGCCAAGAGACTGCACTTGGCATATTGGAGATTTTCTGCCTCCTTGTAGTATGGGCAAGGAGGGTTCACCAGGGTGATAATTTTAAGGTTTTTCCCAAGGTTTTGGTGGGGCTTTCTGGGAGAAATTAGCAAGTGGTCTACAAGACAACCTCCAATGAGCTTGCATATTGCAGTCTGTGTGCTCCAGCAGTGTATTTACTCTAGAATAAATAGTAAATATTACATTACTGATAAGGAAATAATAACTACCATGTGCCAGAGATTTAATTGCATGTTATTGGAATTTTCATCAGTGAAACAATTAAAGGATTAGACCTTACAAACTGAAACTGCCTGCCTGAATGGTGCGTCAGAAATTGTGTTCAGAGGGGAACTGCCGGGGAAATACCAATTTACATGTCAGCAGGAAAGCTGGAAAACATTAAGTATTTTTGAAATAAAAAATTAATGGCTTGACAGAAAGACATCCTTTAAGAAAATATTAATCATATACTCTGCAGTTTTAAAAATGAATGATGGGACTTTCACTTTATCAGAATTAAAGCACTGCAGCTTCACAAAGAGAAATCCCCTTCGTGAAGTGGCATATCTGAAAGTTCATAGTGGAAGAGTAACTCCTAAAAAGGGTAACTCCTAAAAAAAGATAAATCTTGTATTTCAGCATATCTGCAGAAAGCCAGGAAAACCCAAGTATCTTTTAAATTCAGTTTGAAGTTTTAGAGCAAGTGAACTCAGAACCACTATTTTAGTGTTGCTGTTAAAATGTTCTCAAGAAAACTGGTAATTTTTGGTTGTACCAGGGGAAGAAAGCAGTTTCACCCACTCATGGCCATCAAATCTTGTACAGGAGCCATGAATCTTTCCCACCCCTTTCACCAATCTCCCAGTGAAAGAGGGAGAACCCGGGACAGGACCTAGCCCAGCAAGGGGCTGGTGGCATCCACTGTCATCTGCAGCCAAAAAAATGAGGGGCAGAAGCCTCTGATAGCTCTGGGTCTGGAAGAAGCTTAGCAGCAATGGGTGTGGCTGAACTGAACACCTCCTTGGCCCCAATCCACCGTCTCCACCTTGTTCATTGGGTTTTTCTGGGGTGTCCAAGCCCAGCCAGACCCAGCTCAATCTCATGCTCTGTTGTATCTCCAGTTCAAGTCCCTTCACTGCCAGCTTTGCAGTGAGGGGTTGAAGCAAGGCTTCTTGCTGGCCACATAAGCAGCCTGTTGCTTGACTTTCTGGGCACAGGAGCTTCTCTCAGCAATTCCCCCCCCCCGACCCTCAGATCTTAAGACAAAGATGACCATTTCTCATCCCATTCCACAAGCAGCCTAGGCACACACAAGGGCTAAAATTCACCTCTGTAAGCAGCAACATTTCTCAGATAATAGTGCTACCTGACTCATGGTTTCCTTTTGTTCCTCCCTGCCTTCCTTTCATCCACCTGTGGTATTTCATCTTGCACTCACTTTGGAAAGCTTTAGGCAGGGCTCCTTCCTTTGTTGTGTGTTTGCACACCTAGGAAAGAGTGGGAAGACCTGAATCATGACCGATACTCCTGGACAACACCGCATTACACACACACAAAAAAAACCCCCAGCAGCAAGGAGATGAGGATTTGTTGGTACTTGAGCTGTACTCAGCATCCCCAACCTCCCCATGCAGTCACCAGCTGTGTGCTGATGGGGTTTGGTCCCATGTGTGGTGGAAGTGGCTGTCCAGTGTTGGGAAAGCCAATTAAATCTCAGTATGTCTCAGCTCTCTAAAGATGGTTTTAGTCCTCCTTTGTGAACTGTTTTGCTGTTCATGGTGAAGGAGGCCACCATGCACCGGCTGCTACAGAGACAAGGCATAGTGAGGTTAAACCCAGAGATATACTAAGAACTAAATGTAATGGTCCTGCTGCTGTAAGACAAGAGGTTATCTAGCTATCTAAGACTTAGGGGAATATATTAGTGTGTGTGATGTCTGTATCCATTACATACATTTTTGAATGAATTATAAATATGTTCATGTGTTTATTTTGCATCCATAATACTTCACTGATATGATTCATCTCATTGTTTCAGTGACCTCATGTTTCTCTTGTATCTACAGTGCATGAGGAAATAATTTGGTTCAGTAAAGAAGGTTTCAAACAGAGAATCTTTTATTTCCTTAGTATTATCAGAGGAAGGCAGGATCGTTTGAAAGGAATGCAGCAGCTGGGAAACAGAAGAATACTGCTTTTATTTTTGTGCAGGTGTCAATATGCATAGGGAAATAGTTGCTAGCAAAAATTTTTTGAATAAATTAACACCTACCAGAAATACCTTGGGCCTCAGACCAGCAAAGCAATTAAGCATGTGCTCAGCTCAGAACACTGCCTATTTTGCAAGTCACTTATGTGCATAATGTTAAACAGAGGCTTAATTACTCTGCAAGATCATAAAACAGCATGGCTGGAAAGGACCTCAAGAGATGACCTAGAGCAACACTGACAGCTGTTTCGCTAACCGTCCTCCGATGACAGGCTCCGTACAACCTCCTCTGGTAGGTTGTTCCAACTGCTGAACTATCCTTTGAATGAGAAAGTTTTGGGTTTTCTTTTGGTTTTTTTCCAGGCAGCTAGCTCTGTTCTTCTTTGGGAAAAAAAAAAAAAATTCTCCTTAATGCAGAGAACAACTAAGCTCTGTTCTTTGTGTGACACCTTTCTTGCATGCTGAAAGACTGAGAACATCTCTCCTCATCGCTTGTTCTCCCCCTGCTCCTGTTTCTGTACTGAACAAAAACTGTTTCTCCAACCTTTGCTTGAATAAGGTGTTTTTTGCATCACATACCATCCCCATTGCTCTCTTCTGAACTCACTAGTGCACTGATCTCTTCTCAAGAGGGGAGCCAAGCTGACCAGTGTCACACAGAGCAAGCTGATTGCCTTATGTTTCACATCCAGGCCTCCTATTGATACACCTTGAAAAAAAAATTCATCCTCTTTTCTATATGCACATTGAGTTTCTGGTCCTCTGTAACACCAAGGTTGCTTCTTGGTGTGCTGTCACTTTTCTACTTTTTCAATCTACTTTATTTGTGTATTCAAAAATGCCTCATCTTCACTGGTTTTCATGCTGCTGATCTGAAGCCCGCACACACACACTTTGGATCATTCATGAGCTTTATAGCTAGTGCCATAAGTGCTGAGCTCACTGTCAGTCCCTGTCTCTAATGAATAAGGTGAATAGAGCAGAGACTAGGATAAATGTACAAAGGACTTTCTTAAATGTTATCCTGCTCTGACAGTGAATGACTGATAACTGGTCTCCAAGTGCAGTTTTTCACTCCATGGCACATTTAAGTGAATGTGACCACCAAGGTCATATTTTCCTATTTTGCTTCTCAGAATATTGTGTAGAAAAATGGCATCCTGCCTCTTTCTTAATTACTGGGCTACTCACCCAGTAACAGAATTGGTCTGATGTGCCTTGTTCTTAAAAAAAAAGAAAAAAACCAACCAAACAAAAAAAACCCCAAACCAAAAACCAAAAAACCCACACCAAAAACCCCACACTGGCTGATATTTGTCAACATATTGTTCTCTTGGGATTATAACTTGGTTATTGAATTATTCATGCTATTATCTTTCCATTTATCAAAGCGAGGCAGATTAGTTTTGAATTCCCCGGCTGCTCCTTTTTCCTCTCTATAAAGGTAGGTCCTGTCTATGCCATTTTCTAGTCCTCTGGGACATCCTCTTTAAACCTTGAATTCTTGCAGATAATCACTAATAGCTCAGTTTGCTTTGATTAGTTCCTTAATTACACTAGCATGAGTTTCATCAGGCCTCATGGATTTGAAAACATTTATCTTATCTAAAAACTGTTTGGGCAATTCTTCTTCTGTCTTGGCCTTTATACTCATCACCTGCTAAATCAATTTCACAGTTAACTTTTTTACAAAGACTTGAACAGCCTTCTCTGTTTCAGCCGTTATTTCTCCTCTTTACCCAGTAAGTAACAGGTTTTCCTGTGTTGTCCAGTTGCTTCTGGACATTTGTGAATCCTTTTGCACCTCTTGCTAGTTGCTATTCATTTTGCATTTACATGCTTGTGCTATTCCTCTACGTTCATTCATCAGTCCAAGTCTGCGCTTCCACTTCTACATTAATTTCATTGACATGGCAATCTTCCATAAGCTGCTGGTGCTGTCCCATTGCTCTTCAGCTATACTTCCTTTTCTCCTCTGTGACTCAGACTGCTTCGTGGTTGTCCAAATATAAGCTTGCATAGTAATTTTTCTGCACTTCTTTCCTCCAGAATTTCTTCCTGCGAGACCTCACTCACCATTTCTACGATGCTGTTGATGTTTGCTTTCCAGAAGGTGGTGTTTGTTTTGTGGTTTTTACTCTTTTCGTGAACACAACCATTTTGTGAACATTGCCATCCCCCTTGCCTTATGTTTTAAAGCTTGCTTTCAATTCCTGCCTACTCAGTGGCACCAGGACCAAGTATGTACTCCTACCACAGACAAACACCCTTCTTTCTCAGAAACACAATTTTTATTGCAGTATTCTAACAACATGATGAACTACGTCCTGTCCTATTCAATTAATTACTCATGTAAAATTTCCCGATCACCAAGTCTTTAATTGCCTTGATATTTGCAGTAACATCAGCCTGGTTCACAGTCTGCAGGTTCTGCCTTGTATGCTGAGGTCAGGCTTGGTGCTATTGATTTCATTATGGGATGCAGGAGTCTGTAAATTAAACCTTTTGTGGAGTGGTAACGCCTCCAACACTGTCTTGACCCAGGTATCTTCCAGTATTAAACAGGGTATTGCTGATGCTTTAGTTCCCAAATCCAATAACGACTGCAAAGCATTCAGGCATCTGATGACGGCCAAATGCACGATGGTCAGCCCATTATGGTTTTTGTCCTTTAAATGTGTAATTACGTGCACTTACTTACACGGAATTCCTTGCAAAAATTTAATGCTCAGAAGGTTTGGCAGTCCTGAATATGCTGGGCAGGTACCATCTTTGTGTTGTCTGGAAACCTGATACCCCAGGGGTTCATTATTAACATCAGTAAATAATCAGAGAATCGATAATAATCTCATCCAGAGCATGAACTGGTCATACTGCAAAGGATCTACCTTCAGTTATGTTGTCAGTCTGAGGCAGTATCTCTGTCCAATGTTTTTTCTTTTCTATCTGCAAGGAAATGGAGAGGCAACCAAGGCACAGAGCAAGGGGGAGAGAGGTGTGATCCTCCCTGATCTCTGCACCTCCTGTGGATCTGCTCTCACGTCGCGCAGGTGCTGCAGTAAGCCCAGCACCTCTGGGCTCTCACAAATGCGTGGACCCTCAGGCAGGGGCAAAGGCTTTCCCAAAAGACAAACAGCACTCCCACTGAGGGGTGTGGGGCTCTCTGTGCTCCCACCATCTTTATTGGCCTAAACTTGGTTCTGACAGCACTTTTACCCAGTGGCTATTCTTAAAACACTTCTTTTTTGAGTGTGTTGCTTGTTTGATCTTTTGAAGCAATGGCTGGCACCTCCGCCTTGCCCAGCCAAGGTTGCTGGCCCCATGCAAATCCTTGGAGTCCTGGATGGCTTTATCAGAAGTCTCCCCGCTCCTGTTTAACGAGTGCCATGGTTACAAGCACCGCTAGACTGATGATATTCACATGCAGGAAACAATGCAGGGAAAACAGGATTTGCACGGCTCCGGCTGCACTGCCCCAAGAATTGCAGGAAGTGATTGTACTTTATGAAACCGTCTGTGCTCCGCTAGATTGTCTATAGCTTTTAAGGTCAAGCTGTAGCACACCGCGTTTGAAATGCCCGTAATAACGAGGACTGTTTATGAACTGGAGTACAGGCTGTATTGTTTACCCTGGGCTTTGGTTAAAAGGTGCTATATTTCAGCCTGTTTTGCAGGATGGCACAGGGAATCTATCATGGGCCTTTCTGGCATGGGCTTGGGCTGGGTTCAAAGGGGGAATGTCCATCATGTCATCTGAAGTATCCCCTGGCATGTAGAAAGTCACGCAGCAAGCACGGCTGCCTGCCGCTGTGCAAAGCCAACAAAAGAGCCGGAGGAGAAATCATGAGGGCCTGTCAGGGTCCCAGGGCGTTGCACCAGACGCTTCCCACAGCAGCTCAGCTGCCCCCTCCAAGTGGGGAGAGGTGCGAGTCCTGTAATGGATGTGCTCAACCCGGAGAGAGGGGCAGAGTGGTGATACGTGGGAACCACGGTCCCTGCCAGCTAACTAGAAAAGTTCTGGGAAGCAGCCGTAAATTCAAGGTCCCTTCTCTGCTAACTCCCCAATCCTTTAAATCACATGAGTGCTGGCTGGTGCTGATAGAGGTCCATGCAATGGGGCTGTGAACAATGTATTTCTAATCCAGATGTGCTTTGCAGAAGTGCTCAGGCTCTGTTTCTAGTGCCAGGCTCAGGTTTAACAATGCCGGAGTTAATAAGCACAAGGCTCCAGCAACCAAATCTGCATGGCTCAGACTTGCCCAAAAAAAAGGGGGGGAGTTTTCCAGCAGATATCTTGCTTTATATTGTATGGAAGGCTGCAAACCAAAAATGTAGCTGCTAGCTCTCTTCGGGCTAAGAGCATTGCTTTTTGAAAGTAGGTTGCTTCTGCAACTTGTCAACCATCCAGAAAAGCTGTGTTTAAAATGAATTAGTGCTGCTCATGTCTTGGCAACAAAGAGGGAGGACTTGCCTGTGTGATCAGTTGTACTCCCGCTCTAAGGAGCGTAACAGGCTCAGGGCCTTTTGGTGTGGCCACCAGTGACAATGTGGACATCGGAAATATCATGGGTGGTTAGAGACTTGCAGAGGCCACGGTGAAAGCTGAAAAATGTCCCCCTTCAGATGTGAGCCTTTCATTAGCGATCACACCAGATGGCAGGTGGGTAAAATACAGGACAGCAGCCCAGGGGACTTGCTGGGACCTGTGATGACTGGCAGTATGCTGTGCCTTAAATTCAGGTTTAACTTGATCAATGTGGAGAAGTTGCTCTTGGAGGACTTTGCAATCGAGATGCGACCTGCTTATGGGAGGGAGGGAGAATCCAGGAGGTGTTAGGAGAGGAGACGGCAATGCAGCTGAAGTCCTCCAAGGGGTTGTTTGGTGCCAGCGTTTTGCTGGCAGGATCCTGGGCTGTGGACATACAGACGCCAGCAGCAGCCCCCAGGGGAGGGGGCATGAAACCAGCCCCTGCAGGAGTTGAGGAAAAGCCTCAACATGCTTTCACTCTGGTTCACCTCCTTCCCCATGATGATGGTCAGGGGAAAGAATTTACCCCCTTCCCGAGATATGGCTGGGCCTTGGAGTAGGTAAATTGCCTGAAACGTGTCCTAAAGTAAGCAGTCTGCTCTTGGTCCTGTTCATTTTGCTGTTTCTACGTCATGGGGGAAGTTCCCCTGGCCTCAGAACAAGGGAAATACTTTGCTTGAGTAGGCAAAGTCTCCTTCCTCACCAGGACCAAGCCGTGGAGAGCCAACCAGGCATCCTGGAGTACAGCATTGTTTTCTAATAAATAAAACTCAAGAAGAGGAGTTAAGGGAACACATAATTAACATTTGAAGCAGATGCTGAGGGATGAAATGTTTGCTTTTGATAGACATCTTTCACATCACCTCCTATCACTCCTTTGAGCACTCTCATTTGTTCATTTTATCCACCTGCTGAATGTTGACATGAATTAAAACTTTGATTCCAGAGCAGAAACTTGGTTTGGACAGAGTACTTGTACAGGAGTGTGTTTGCTGGGCTGCAGCTGGGCCTCTTCTGTTGTCATTGCAACACCACTAATAGCTCCTGCCGCCAAGGAAGATGTAGGCAGGGGAAGGCACCCATCCCAGGCACCGCCAGCTCCGATACCGGTTTGGCAAAATCCTTTGGTGCAGGCAGTGTTTCCTCAGCAGAGAAAGCCCTTGGCCTCTCATGCACCCTTTGCACACCTCCTCCTATCCACCCTCTTGGTCTTGATGTCCAGAAAAATTGCTCTGATTCATTCCCCTCTGTCTTTATCCATGTCTTTACCTCATGGCACTGAAACTTTTAAGGAGCCTCACCAGCAGTCTGTATACATTGAGAAGAGGCAACAGAGCTGGACACTAATGGACTGTAATAATCCCCAAGTGCTGGGAGGTGAGAGCTTCTAAGGGAGCTAGGGATGGACACCACAAGGTTTGGGGAGGGGACAGGTGAGAGGTGGCTCAGGTTAACAAAAATTAGAAATGGGAGGTTCTCCAAAGTACTAGTCACTTTGAAAAAATCTTGGCAGGCGTATATCTAGTGTGAGCAAGCATAAGGATCTGAGCTTATTTTTCTTGTTTAGCAGCTAATTGTGGTTAAAGCATTAGATGCAGTTTGGACACAGTGCACCATACCCTCCTGGGTATATAGAGCAGAAAAGCGAAGAGGTGGGCAAAGCAAATCTTAGAAATAACATTAACTTTTTTGGGTACACTCCTATGTCTAAGATTAGTCATGAGCGATCTTTGCCAGATGAAGGACAAATGCTCAGCTCTTTTCTGGTAGATCCCCATTTCTACTAACCCACTGGTCATCTTTCAGCAGGCATTGCAGAGTTTTGACGCCCCCGGCATTGTTCATTACAGCAGCTCTCGGGTGGTTATTCAGAGTTTATCAGATAGGATCACTTGCTCTGTTTCCTATTGGTTTTCTTCCTGGAAAACTGGAAGCATGTACCCAGGAAGATGATGACTGCATTCTTAGAGTGAATACATGAAAATTCTGAGGTTGAGAAATGTTTCTGTGCATGCTGTACATGTGACTAATGAAGAGAACAACCTCCCGAAAGCAGCAGAGCAGCTGTCTTTATTTGAGACTCAGTTCTCAGACCTTGTCTCTTTTTAAATTTGATCACTTTTATGTGTCTGGTAGGGCACATAGGGGACACGTGCTAAAACATGGCACACACTCACCCTAAGGGCAGAGTTTCAACCCCCGCCCCCCTTTTTTTTTTAACCGAATGAGAAGCTGGTTGTCTGGCTCAGATTTTCAGTGTGAAATACTGAGGAGAGAGACCCTACACCATGGTCAGGCAAAGGAACAATTTATACTCTTCATACAGGGGTGGCTTCTAAAATAACTGGAGCCCGTCAGGGAAAAGACTGCAGTGCCAGACTAGGACAGCTGATTTAAAAGCACATATCTGCAATCCAATAAACTAGGAATTTGCAGCTTAAGGGGAAAATACACCAGATGACATTTGAAGACTGGGAATGAGTAAATGAGAAAAGAATGAAAAAGAACAAAGGACTAGAAAACACATGTTTAAGGAGTACCTGGAAAAATTGGTACTTCCTAACTTAGAGCTAAATTGAACCTTTTTGTAGGGTTTGAAGTTAGGAGTTTCTGTACTACAGAAACTCCTGTAGTTAGGAGATGGAGGTGATAAAGCTGCCACGGAAGGGAGAAAAGGAGCAACAGGGCTATAGGCCAGAGCATATATGGAGCACAAAGGAGTAGAGGGCAGGTTGTCGGGGAGCTCCTGTAAGCCTTTCTCACGCACCCAAGAAAAAGGAGCAGAAAAGCACTGGAGCCAGTAAATATTATTCTTAAGATAAAAAGAAAAGCATTTTATAAAGTGCATGATAAACCTCTGTCCTGGCATTCTGCAGCCAGGGTTTAAAAAATGACTCGGTCCGGTACAGGTGTTTGCAAACTCTGTGACTACACTAGATGCAGCCAGTATTTTTATAATGAATCTAAAGTCCCAAATTCAGGGGACACAGAGTAGGAGCAAACAAGTAGCATCTCAGTTGCCTGCCTGGTTGTCTATTCATACACAGCTCTCATCTTTTGCTCTCTTTCTCCCCTTGTCCTGTCCATGAGGTGAGAAATTTGCAGGGCATCCCTTTCACCACCCTTCCCCACGACCATCCCAGGCGCTCAGCCTGGGGACATCTGAAGCTGTAGCTGCTGAGTAGATCCTGCAAGACGATCTGTAGTTCCTACCAACCACCAGAGCACGGCCCTCTGGAGAACATAAAAATGAAGTAAAAAAACCCCAAAGCAACCTGACATAAATTACACACGAAACTTTTGACCAGTTTGGCTCCCTGCTTGTAAAAACATTTAAGAACTCTGCTTTGCTTGCCATCAAGAATAATTCCAAGGTCAGCAGATCGTAACCCTTTATCAAATGATAAATATTTGCCTTCATAACCTCAGCACAGCTTGTGTGACTGGGGCAGGAAGTTAACTTCCACCAAAAGACTTTGTTTGTTTGTTTATAACAAGTGGCTGACACTGGTACCAGAGTTTGTACTGAGACACACAACTACACGGCTCAGTTTTCCAGTGTAATGCACTTTGTCGCTGTCACGGACAGAACCGGTTACCTGTGAAAATTAGCCTGCGCTTATGAGTCACTTATCTAATTCAACACCTTCACTCTAGATTATATTGTTTTCAAAGCTTCTTTTTTCTTTTCTTACAGTATTCAGAGTAATTCACATGATTTAAAATTTAAAATGCAAAATTCAAAGAGTGTTAGTACCTTCATAATTTTGGTTCTTTGCCAAATATTTCTTTCCTATTGCTTTTAGTTTTTATTACCGTTTCTTATTATTAATTGTTTGATTATAGTCAACACACTAAACCTGTAGGATGTTATGCAAACTCGTTCTTACCAACCCTGGGATTTCACAAATCTTCAGTGGCATTGCTCTTACGTTAAATATTATAAAGAATTTGAGATTCTTTTTACTTACGTTCTGGCTTTCCAGCCTCTCAGGTGCATTCAGGTGGTGCTTTCAAGCTTTTACCTATCGTTGTGCAGGCATCCTTTCCCTAAAGTGAAACTAAATAGCACACAGTCCCAAGAGCCCAGAAGCTGGGGTTTTAATTAGACCATGAACTATTTCCCAACTCACGGTTAAAGTTGGCAACATTATAGACAATTCAGAGGAGATCAGACCAAGGTATAATTGAAAGAACAGTCTGCAGAGCTGAGATATATATTTGCATTTAGACTGCTCTGCAAAGTGCTCAGGTCCTCAGCACAACACTTTAAATAAATAAATATCTAAAAGAACAGTATGTTTAAAATCCAGCAGGAGTGAAAGTGCTTTCCTCTGTCTTTTATGTGAAAAGTTTGCACAGCAGCCAAAAAAAAAAAACCACAAACCTTCAAGAAAAAAAAAAATCAAGCAAACAAATGACTGCTAAAAGAGACATTTACCTAAAACTCCTGCAACATGAAAGAACCCTGTGGAGAGTTTTTTGTATGCATTTTTAGTCAAAGTGTGTGGACAGCTTTAAATAAACGTGAAAGGTTGAAATCCTCTATCACCACTATATGTCCCCCTGGCTTAACAAGAAAATCCCTAAAGTATGTTTGTTGACGGACTAGTAACAATTGCAGAGTTAATACTGTTATTTACCACCCCATCCCCCTTTTATTTTCTTCCTCCTTTTCCCCTTGATGGTCTCAGAAGCTTTGCCCGTATGTATTTTATTTGCTTATTGATTCAGCTCAACTCTGGTTTAATCCAGAACAACAAAAGTAAATGAGGCCTGGGTTTCTTTTTTATGATGATGACCCTTTTTTGCAGGTACTGTTTGTTTGGAGATTAGGGAGGCCTGGGGAAAAGGGGCGTTTGAAGCATGTCTCCTAGGATGCCTTATTAAAGGATGGCAGTTTCTTATCACTTCTCATCACACAGCTGTGGCCTCTTAATTCCTGTTGTTTCTCAATATGCATTCTTTAAGCATTTCCATGTTGACAGTGATATAATTTGTGGCATGCCCTCCCCCCTTTCCCTTTCTGTGTTCACCTTATCTGATTTGTTGTTGCGTTATTTTTTTGTTTTGGGGTTTTTCTCTGAACTTGGAGGGAGCTATTTTTAAGTTTCACAAAGTTTTAAAATGGAAGAGAAAATAAAAACTAGGACTGGGTGGAAGAATAGATTTTGGGAATGCTGGCAGGCAAGAACAGTATGGACTCTGGCCACTTTTCAAGGAGGATGGCCTGGTCTTAAATGGCCACTTTTAAGACTGAGATGCAGTGCACATGGTAGAGCAGTCCCAAATGGTTCTGAAAACCGGAGATGATGAGGTCACATTAGCTAACGTGTGAAGCGTACAAACCAGAGGCTCAGAGGGCAGGCAGCAGCAAGCAGCTGCTTTGCAGCAGGACTCGGAGCTCCTTGGAGGGCAAAGTCCCCTGGACAAAGGGCTGGCAAACCATGGCAGAGAACAGAAGCACTGGGAGGGCCAACCGGCTCCAAACTTGAGACAAAACACAAAATTTACCCCTTTGGTGGCTGAACCAGAGTCCCATGCTGGAGCACTGTCTTTGTATAGCTGGAAAGGATGAGTCTGAAGAGGTAGAAGTCATGGCTAACACATGTTGCTCCCCCTGGATTAGAGTGTCCTTAAGATGCTCGTCAGTCTCCTTTGCCTGCACTCAAAATTGCTATTTTGATTTGCACGTGAGGCTGAGATATGAGCATTGGAGGTCATTGCTTCATGCTCAGGTGTGGACTTAACATCCAGCATCAAATGCCTAGGCTAGTCACATCAACTTAGAGTTAGGGGAAGGAAGCCACAGAAAGGACAGCAGCGCTACAAAACCTTTCAGAGCAAGGGAGGAGGGCAGGACCGGGAGCTTTGCTCCCCCTGGTACTGTGGTGGCTGTTCACCCTTGGAGCTGGGTTCACACGCAGCTCCTCAAGTTTCTCAACAGCACCACAGGGACCCTTTGGAGGACTCTGCAAGAGCCCTGGAAAGTTATTGGACTTTGAATTTTTCTTTTTTCAGTAGCTGACCATGGATTTACGAATGAGAAAAGTCTCACCTCACCTCTTTTTTCAGCCCATATTCTCCCCCCACAGTTGTATAGCGCTCACCACGACAGTATGAACACTGGGAGTAAGAAAATAAGAGAATGGGGATCACTAAGAATATAACAGCTCACTAACAAATGAGTTACTGTTACCAAATTAGTGACTATAAAAAAAAATTCCTCTCCCCCGAAAATTACCTGATGTTCCTGCCAGCCAGCTCATATGCTGGATATAAATTAAATAACAATCTGTAACAGAGCCAGTAAAGCTGCTAAAGAAAGCACCCACAGAACATTTCAGACAAAATAAGGAAGAGTTTTCAATGGCCAAGACATTACAGCACCATCTGAAATTCCCTAACATGTCTGTCCTTAGAAGGTCAGTGTGGAGAATTATCACGTAAAGCAAAAACAGATCTGCACAATAGAAACAAATAGGCATACAGAGAAAGGGAGTGACTTGGTGCTTTTTCATTGTGTACCCACAGTGTACCCATTTGCCTTGGCTTTGCTGCTGTTTTCCTTCCTTCTAGGCATTGCTACTCGAGTTTTCTCCTGACCGTTGTGGCCAAAGTGAACTGGAGCGGTTGTCCCCTTTGTGGTCTGGGCTTTCTTCTCGCATTGGAGACTTGACTTCTTCACTTTGAGTGAGATGTCTTCCCCTCTTCCTAAAGTTTACCTGCTAAATTCTTTATTTTTAACATCCCAGCATGACTGAGCTATCACTGTGACAGGACTGTGACAAAACAGAGAAGATCCTGATAACCTGTAGGCCAGCCTGTGTGTGTTGGTGCTTGGGTTGGTTTTGCTAACGCCTTTTAAGGGTGAAAAGGCATGCTAAAGATCAGGCTGATGATTACTCTTACCCTGGGCCTTTGGTCTTGCCGTGGCATATTTGCTCAGGTCACTTGTTGAAGTGCCCTGCTGTTAGAGCCTGGCTTTGCACTGTGGAAATGGATCAGGGGCTGTAGTTGGATGAAACAGGGATGGCATTGGAGGGGAGGAGGGGAAATTGCATCTTGTACACAGAGAATCCTGAAAGGAGTGTGACAGCTCAAATGTATTCACTGGTACTCAGGCTGAAACACAACATGCCTCTGTTTCGTTTCAGGTTTTTTGTGAGAATTTTCCGTCTAAAAACTGCAGTACCTCAGAGTCAAGGGATTAGGTCCTTGTTTCTGGTTTCCTTGACTGTAAAAACCAGATAAAACTATTAGACTTTTTTTGCTCACTGCCCCTGTTATTCCACACAGGTTTCTAAACCTGAGATTTCACAGAATTACACAAAGTTACCCTGGAAAGGGGCCTCAGGAGATGTACTGCATCCCTCTGAAATGAAGAATTCTTCCCCATATTTCATGGGGAGTTTCTGGGTCTGTTTTCAGGACTCCTCGGTGTTTGTTATTCAAGGCTAAACACATGGCACCTTGGTTGTTCCTCACAAGCTGCATTTCCCAGCCTTTCGTCATTCCTTTTGCTCAGCTCTGGGCCCAGCCCACCTCATCTATCTCCTCCCTGAAGTGCAGGCTCCTGTATCAGACCCAGTGTCCAAGCTGAAGCCTCAGCAGCACTCGGTGGGGGACAGATTTGAGGAGATTAATACGAATGTCGTGAGAAGCTGGATCCGAGGGCTCGCTGGGAGACTGCTACTGCCCCTTCGCCCCTTGCTATTGATGCTGATTTTGGAGACAAGTCCCCCAGGCTTATTAAACATGCAAAGACTTAGGCATCAGGATGCTCATCTAGAGGCATATGGCCAACCACTAGTACTCATAAAATGCCAACTAACCTTGTAAGTATCTAGTTGGTTTTTTGGGTTTTGTTTGGTTGGTTGTTTTTTTGTTTTGGTTTTTTTTTTTTTTTAATGCTTGGCTTTCTGTCAGGGAAGTCTGGTTTTTGCTCACATCCACCTGGGTCTGACGACACAGGTCTCCTCCAAGCAGATCTCACACCTCATCCTTGCCAAGACTTGCAGAGCGAGCAGTGCTCTGCCTCATTTTACATGTTGAAAGGCTGTTTTCAGGTGTCCCCTCAGTTGTATTTGCTTCTATACTTTTTCATATTTTTCCTCCTATTTTCTAATCCTTTTATTGTCAAGACATGTGGGCGTAGACAGATTCCTCTCTCCCAAAAGTACCTTTTAGACAAAAAAGAGGACGCTGCAGTGTAAGGGGTACTCAAATATGCTGCCGCAGACACAGGTTCAATTTCTGCCCTGTCATGATGTTGGTTTCCCCAGTGCTTTAACCAAGAGGTTGTTCGGTCCCTCACAGGCACAAGCTCTTTCAGACAGGTTGTTCAAGGATCTGCTTTTCTGTGAATGTTTTAGCTGAAATCCAGGGGAAAGACTGTTGCTGCCAAGTCTGGTTAAAAAGAGATGTTTACGTCCTTGAGGGAGCAAAGCTGCAGCCACAGAGTTTTGGATGATTAAATGGCCTTGTTATCTTGTTGGCTTCAGGAGACCCTGTTTTTAGGCAGTCTGTTTTTAGCAGTGTTTTAGGGTAGAGCTGACTTTTTAGGGTTCAAAATCAAGAAGAGTGCCAGGAGGCTGGACCAGCAGCGACTCCCAGATTGACTGGGTCGGGCTGGTTTGGGCCATGGCAGAGCTCACTGCAGCGTGCCAGGAAGGGGCATCCTAGTGGTAGCCACAACCCATATCTCAAAGTGCTAAATACCAAATCAGCAGGTACCAGAGTACCTGCGTGAGCCAAACGGCAGCTGCCTGTCATACCGTGAGGCACGACACCACAGCCTTGGGGATTGGATTGTGGGGTAGGTAGACTTGCCTGCTGCTGCTGAAGAGTGTGAAAGTGGCTTTTTTCTAGATATTAAGGGAAGCAAATTTCATAAGTTTGAGAAACACTCACCTGCAGTATCCTTCAGGGTTCAGTCTGGGGATCTGAGCTCCTGTTCACTTCTAAAGTGTTTTGAAGAACAGCAGTATTTCGTTAACTAATCTCTCAGTACTGACTTCACTTTTTCTGATGCATCAAACTGTGTACTCTTAATTATAATTAGATAATTTTACCTTTTTTAAATTTTTTTTGAGTTTATTTATTTTATATGGTTTAATTTATTTTGTCAGTGGTAGGAGTTTGCAGTTGAAGATAGGAAGGTTTCCAGTTTTCTTGTTCTGCACAAACATGGAAACCTCATCTTTGACCTGAACATTTTTCTTTTCACCAGAGCAACTTTGCTTACTGTTATTAGTTGCAATTTTTATTTTCTTATATACTAATTCCTAGCTGTGAACAGGGGCATTTTTTTCCACGAACTCTTACTTTTGCTGGTCACAGCAGTTTGGCACTAGGCTGAGGTGTTGGTGCCCTCTAGCGAGCAACGTCTAATGTCAAGAAGAAAGCGTACATTTCAGCGGCTGATTGCTGCTGTGACTATCTTCTGGAGCTTGCGCTCTGGTTTTACATTCTTAGCAAATTTGAAATATTAAGAAACAGAAGCCTGCACCTCTGCAACCCGAAGGACCGCTGTTAGTGAAGCAGAGCTGACAATTCACAGTGTATCGTTTAGGAAACATGGTTAGGAGCGTTTTCTAAGCTCACTTTACCTATAAGCAAGTTCCTCTTTTCTCATGCTTGGGTTTTTATGTCTAGTGTTGGCTTGTATTTGTAGTGTCACCTTGTGCCATACACTCACCTACTGCCCCCCAGATACTCTTTCCCTGCCTCCCGTCACTGTGTGTGCAATCTTAGACATGGTGTTCGCACGTCCTCTTCCAGCAGCATTGCCCCTTCCCAGCCAGTCCTCTCCTCTTGTCCACTGAGACTTTTAAGTACAGGTCTGGACATGTTTTTAAATATATGCCCATACAGCCGGGCTTTGATCCTTGATGCTACCCACCATGATGCAGAAAGCAGCAGGAAGGACCACTGTGCTACCTGGTATTTATAACTGGATCTGCTGGTTAGTGGTGAATGGTCAACCAAGTCATGGTGTAATGTTTTTCTGTTTACTTTTTAGAAGGATGTCACCTTTATGATCAGCACACCACAATTTTAAGCCTCTATGAGAAATCTAGTTACTAAGAACTGGACATCTGCTTCATTTTCCTAAAGGGCTGGGCTGATCTCTGCAAGTTCTTCCTGGAGAAATTAAGGCGCTGATATTTACATTCATTCAAATTAATGGCATGCACAGTGTGCATTTAGCTAGGAAAATGTTGACTGATTTTTCTCTAGTTGAGGTTATTGTGGCCAGGGTCTGGCAGGACTCTGAGGAATTTGGCCCTCATGCTGTATCATGCAGGGGAAAGCCTAAAACCTGCCCAAGGGCTTTACTGTTCTGCCAAACACAAGGAGGGAAACACTGATGGCAATAGGTTAGAGAAGCAGTTAGCTGCCGTCTTGGCTGAAGAGTGCTGCTGTGGAGACTGTGCACTGCACAGTGAGGTGCCCCAGAGGACCGCTGACCCATGTGAATGGGACATGTGCAGAGGGGGCAGAAGCTGCTTGACCTCAAATTGGCAGAGATGCTACTGGATAAGGCTAACATTAGACATCAGCTGGAAAAGTCACATTTCCAGGTCACTCTGAGACTGGCAAAGCCAGAGGCACAGCTCCCAGACCGTAGGAAATGTGGGTTGTGAGAAAAAGTGACGCAGAAATGAGAAGGGCCACATAGTCCATGGTACAACTGCCTCCTAGCGACAGTCTGTATCACATGTTGAAAGTGGCATAAAGAGGCAGAGAAGAGATTTGGTCCCTTGTTTCTTGTCCATTTTCAATCGGTACTTCCTAGTGCCTAAACGCTTCAGTCTCAATTTGATGCCAATATATAACTTATTCATAAACAGCCTGAAAAGATTCCTAGAATGACAAGAGTAACAAACATAAAGCAAATCTTCGTTCTGAATAAGTTCATGACCTGTTTGTCAAGAAAATGGGGCTAATACACAATTCCAGCTCCTCCAGACAATGATAGTCTCTCTGTACTGTAATTACTGCAATGTCAGGTGGACGTTTTTTCTACAGTATTCGACACTGAGCTCGTCTGATTTCCTTACTCACAGACACTGTTTAGGTTTGACAGGGATTTCAAACCTAAATCAACCAGAGAATGCTCATGCAGTAACTGCTCAAGCGACATCCATGAAAAACAGCTGACAAAGTAAATGTACATAATGCATTTAACTAGCAAGTTTTCTAGGATGCATTGAGGTTAGCTGTGTGGGTAGGTTAAAAATTGCCTTTTCTGAATATGACTCTCCCCAGCAAATCCAGTCATGATCCTCCCTGTCAAAACACAGGAGAAAGCAAGCAGAGTCTGCAAGTGGAGGAGGAGAAATTTGGCAGAGCCTGGGAAAACTTCAAACCCAACACTGGGATCAGCACAAGATCTCCAAGTTCAAGAACTGCAGTAATCACCTTTCATACAGGAGTTGCAGCATCTTTTCAAAAGACAGCACTTGGAGTTTACTTACCTACCTAGGTTCTTTCATAGGGAAAAGGTAGGATTTCAGTTTCCTGTTAATTTGAGGAGAACTGCAGTATATTCCGATGACTCAGTTACATGCAGTTATAGGCATGCCTGTTTATGAGAAGTAAAGAAAGCATTTTAGATATTTGAGAAAAGCAAGTCTATAAATAGCAGTACAATTCAGCTACAGATGGGCAGAAACTCCAGCCCTTCATCTGAACATTTCATGCTTTGGGGCACTAGAAATCCAAGTCTGACGTTTGCATCATTAAAATGTTTAGAGTCCACCCACACAAGATTGTAAAACATGCAATTTTCAGCAGACATTACCTAAGTCACATCTTCTCCCTCCCTGTTCCCCTACCTCTCCCTCTTTCTTCCCTCTCCTGCTGTAAAATCCTGAAGATTTTCACGGAAACTTCTTTTTACAGACTCTTTTTATTAGAGCACTATCCCTGCTAAACACTTCTACAAAATTCTCTATTAGACTGTAACCACCTACAGACCCTGTGGTATCCTGTTAGACTTTCAAAGTTGATTTTATACAAGTTTCTTACTGAACACATTCTAAATGTCAAATTATAACTTTAAGCCTGTGATAGTATATATAGTAATTTCATCCTCTTCCTTCCAGCTTTTGGAGGAAACTTTTTCTTCCCTTTTGTACACACAACTTCCACAAGCTGTCTGATGTTTCCCATCATAGTTCACAGAGAAATTTGTCTTTTGAGAGATGCAAACTGTTAAAAAAATTCAGCAATAAAAGGAGATTTTAGAAAGTTACTATTATGTAAGGAAAGCCGAGCTATTATGTAAGGGGAAGAGTGCTATTGGAAAGGAAGGAGCACAAAGTGTTCTGCAAACTTAACTCCTTGAAGGCCTGTCAGACGATTATATTCTTGAGAGCTTGACTATTTTTCTAATAGTGTCGGCTGGGTTGATTAAGAGTATCGTCTCTGCCTGGAAACCTTGCTGCCCTTGTTTCTCCAGACCATGGTGAGACACAGTGATGCTGCCACTGCAGCCACAAACCGTATTATGGCTGGAAGGTGTTACAGCTCTGTGATGCTGAGGTCAGCCTGAGCAGACAAGGTTATGCACCCTATATTTTTAACAGCAAGCTGGACTGATACCTACCTCTACTCCGACCTGTCCATACAGTCCTGTCGAGTTTGTGTGAGCATAGTAACTTACAGAGACACTTTTAAAATCTGGAAGCAGTGTCTAAGGCTCTTTCATCAGGACTCCTCCAGCTGCTCCATCCACACCTGCAGCTGGATGTTCCACTTAACGAACATCAGCAGAAGTGGGGCTCTCGGAGAACCGTGCTGTTCCCGTGGTACAGCCTTCCTGTCTCCACGGGAGTAAGTAAAAGCACTGTGATGTAATTTCCTACCTTATTAATTACTAAGCTCTGACCCTGCTTTTGCTTGTTTGGCATTTATCATGTACATACTTCACATGCAGAGGATATGCTGGATTTACAAATCATACAGACAAAACAGGCAGAGTGAAGGAAGACTCCCAGTTCTGTGTTTCTAAGAGACTCGGGATAGAAAATCCTCCAGAATGTGAACTGCTGGAGACTTATCAGGCTGGCTCTGCTCTTGAATAACTTATTCCCTAGTGTATTAACAGAAACATTAATTTAAGATTCAATGCCGTTGGTGTGACTTGACCACAGATGCATTCTTTTATTACTACATGCAAAACGCCGAGTTTATACTGCCCTCTTCTGTAGTACGTTGAAAATGAAAACAGAATTAAGGCCAGGAGCTGTTCTAAGAAACTACATCCTGTTTTGTACCAAGGATCCCTCTGTGTCAAATTCCCCCTCTGGGTCAGCTTTTTCTTCTGGTTGGTATTTGTGAAAATATTGTCCCTAGCCAGAACATAACATTTCATGTTCGCTTTTTCGTTCTAGGTTGGCCTTTGCTAATAGCTCTTCTGCAGAGTAGGTGTCACTTCTCAAAATACCACTGTTACGTAAAGCCTGATTGATATGAGCAAAGGTGGGCAGAAAAAAGTTATCAAAATCTGACTGTTTGAAAGAGAAGAATGTATTTTTGTTTAAAGCAGTGGGAGGGTATAATTACCTGCACTGAGGATAGGAAAGATTTGAGCTCACATTGCCAATGTGAAGGTCTATGGAGAACAGACCTCCCTCCTCACGTGCTCTTCTGCGCCCAGACGTATCCACCATACAGCATGAGGGCTTTCTGAAATCCCATTGCAGCCGTAATGTAACAGCTGAACAATGCCATGCTGTTTATCCAAAGACCATTAGCAGGCAGGGTAATTACACCGCACATATAAAGGTCTCTGAGTGCGTTAGCATTGAAGGAGGGTGCAGCATCTACCCAAGGGGATCAGCACGTCGCTGGCTGGATGCGTGCTGTGTGCCCTGCTGCGATCCCCGCGGTGCCACAGGACCCCAAGCTGGCCTGGCCAAGGATTTGCCCTGCTGACCTCATACAGAGAGGCAAACGGGGTGAGGAGGTCACGGATGACTCCCAGCTTTGAAGCTGCTGAAGGGTAGGGTGAAGACAAAAAAAGCTACAATGAAGCCCCAACTCCTATAATTGATTTTATGTTCAAGGCACACTTCTTGTCAAGGGACCAGAGAAAAGCCGGAAAGCTGTGTTTTAAATAGACAGGTGCAAATTTCCAACTTCTTTCTTTTAAGGGATTTTGGATCTACCGCTAAGTTTGAAAGGTAGCTCCTAAAGCCCTCCCTTTAAATCCCTAAGCCAGCTATTTGCAGCATTTCATTCCTCTGGAACCCTGGGAATCCTATTTTCTGCAGTGTCTCCACCAAGCTGTCATCCCTTCGGCAGGTGTACAGAGGTTGTTTTGGCCAAAGAGGGCTCTGTTTTGGTCCTATGATTAGGTCTTTCCATGTAAGTTTATTAAATTCAGTCTGTCACGAAGCTGTTTTGCTCACTTAGGGATTTGTAACAGAGAGCAGGAAGGACTTGCCCATACGCAGCATATTGCAGCTCTGAGAAATATTGGAGCTGGTCTTCAGATAAAGAAATCCGATAAAAGGGAGTCTTCGCTGAATAAGTTATTTTAAGACACGTTTTCACTTCCTAATGATCCTTCAGTTACCAACTTCCTGACCAATAATGAGAATTGCCAGAGCAAACCAATTTGCAGGGGCAATACTTTTTTGTAATTTTGCTTTATAACCAATATTCTCGTACAGAAAGAACAGAGCAGTGAGACTACAGCATAGCTGTCATCACTGTTAATCTATACCTGTGTAAGTCTTTTAAAATAGTTTGTTAAACCATTTAGTTGAAGTAAGAGTACCTTCAAACATTTCTTTAGTCTCTGGTACTCCAGAGGCTTTACGACTACTAATATTTGTTCCAATATTTTATTTCTGAGATGAAAATATATACAGCAATTGGCCAGGAAACTTTTTTTTTCTTGAGCATTAGTACATCTTTTGCTTCTCTCTTTTCTCCCGCAGTGAAGATCTTTCAGAATGTTATGGAGCCCTTAAGGCTCTGCAGTACACATTCCATATTCTTTGGAACTGCTTAACTCTGCTTTTTAAGAATTCTTCTTTCTTTTTTTTTTAATCTGTATTAACAACCTGTTTTTTACAGGGGTTCCCTTGCTAATTGCTCATACTCCATCATCATATTTTTCAAGTTAAATTCAGGTTTCTCTACTGTCATTCTGATCACATTTCCTAGAGAATGTAAATTCCCTTTTATTCTACTTGGAAGCCAACAGAAATTCATTTAAAAACTAGAATTGAGTTCAAACAACAAAATTCAGATCCAGGTACAAACTTTGTCAAAGTCTAGGTGTGGTCCAGTTAGGGGAGGTGGAGGCTCGTTCCAGTACCTTTGATGGCAGAGATATTATATTGACCAGGTGCTGTCTGGGAACTATAAGGCAGCTGCAATCAGCCAGTTGGGATTTCACTAGTATTGAGGTGATGGGGAAGAGTGTATGGCCCTCATCGTCTATGGCCGCTTTTTATCATCCAGCTTTTCCACCCTGAGAACTGGAGCCCTGCAGGCTGTAGGGCTGGTAAGGACTTGCTCTTTAAGTTCAGAGGAAGGATGGGGTCTCCCTTACAGCAAGGAGCCAACTTGCAAGTTAAGGAGTCACCCCCAGCTCTCTCCCTCTGCAGAGCCAAGCCCCACTAAGCCAAGCCCCACTAAGCCAAGCCCCTGACTCACGCAGCATTCCAGCAAAGCAAAGGCATAAACAAGTTTTCACTGCTGTTGACCAAAGCGCAGTGTTTTCTTCCACCGGGAGCCAAGGCTCACTGAGAGCTCCTGCTCTGTTTGCAGTGAAAGAAGGGCTTTCACAATCAAAAGGCTCAATAGAAGCAGTTGCTATGTGGGAGGATATTGAAAACAGTGATCAGCATCACACTTTCTTTCTTCTGTCTCCTCTATTGTTTGATCCCCAAGAATTGCAGGAACATGGCTGTTCCTGTGACTAAGTCTATTACCCTCTCCTCTTTCTCTTATTTCCCCACTCCAGTCATTAGCGTTTGGAGAATAACTTGAAGTAATTGCACCCATGGCAGAACGGTTGTATTTCCCAACCTTTTACACTATCACAAGTGCACACCCACATCTTATGGGTATAAAACCTACAGCTGCGTTTATTGCATCGGGCGCCGAGGGTCATGCACCTGCCTCACCTCTGGGACAGGACAGAGGGAGTTGAGCTGTTCTTGCACTGGGGGCACATGGCTCACCAAGTGTGCCATGTGGCTGCCTGAGCATGGTGCCGAGCCCTTGCAACATCTCCTCTGGGGCCACCGCCAGCCCCCCTGGGTCAGGGGTGTGCCTTTTCCAGCTGATCATAGAGATGTACTCAAACACTACCCTGGCCATAAAAGCCAATCAATGGGGTTGAGCTGGCACAGAGGGGAAGCAAACGGTGCTTGTTATTTGACTGGTACAGGATTGGTGCCCCATTTATCTTCTGGAGGAGCTAGGGGCCATGAACCCTCTGTCATGCTACAGTTAAATTTTGGCTGACCCAAAACCTCAGAAGTCCTTACCAAGTTTAGGGCAAAGCCACAGCTATTGCTCTTAGAGGCTTCCCAGGCGGAGACATGCTTCTGTTGTATTTCAGCATTGTGAAAACAGAATTAGAGCCCTTGTTACAATCAACCTTTTTTGCTGGCACTTGCTGAATGATTTGTCTAAATCTTGGCAGTGGTTAAATCTAGTAACAGCAATAGCAAGAGAAAGTATGGCTGCAAAGCTGAGAGTCATACAGTGTTTCTCCCCTCTGCCAAAGGGAGACCTAGGAACTTATTTGTGATCAGCATCATGTAGAGAATCATGTTTTCTCATGCCCTTGCAAGGGAAATGATTGCTAATGGATCTTGTTCTTCAGCAGCATGTCTCTCCCCGCTATGTTTCCCAAGTGTGTAGGTAGAGCATCAAGCCTATGGAAACCTTTTGTCCTTTTATAAATTGAAAGTGAACAACTGCTGTCTGCTCTCAAAGATGAGAGCCAGAAAGTTATGAGAAAAGTGCTATTAACCACTGACGTCTGAACCCTTGGAGAAAGAAATTTGATAATGAAAGCCACAGTAATCAAGGAGACAATAATACAAAGAGGCTGAGGGTAGGATTTTTCTAAGCTGGGAAACTGCACTGGGTAGGGGCAAACTTCTCAGTGTATTTCTGCATGTCTTCATGTATTTGCTGAGATGAGGACTTTGAAACATGTTCTGGGTTTGTGCGTTGTTCTTGATTATAATTACCAGTGCTACAGCAATGCCTAGCAACCCTAATGAAGTACCAGGGACTTACTGCAGAAGTCATTGTTTCGAGGAGGAATAGAAAAAAAAAAGTTACTTACTCTCTTAGGCATTTCAGGCAGAAAAGAGTATAAAACAAGCATCCAGACTGGCACTGTGTCAGCAGGTTTTAGAATGAGTCCTGTGAGAAAGACAATATGTGAAAACCAAAGGTCGCCTTCCGTATATTTAACCAATAAAGGGAGTCATGGGGAGATCCTAAGCAAAGGGATAGAAATGAGAGAAAACATTAGACCAGCAGCAAGGGAAATGTCTGAAGCTATTTCAAAAAGCCTTGAAGACACCTTTCAGAAGAAATAGGGCCAGTTTTACTGGGGCAGGGGGAGAAGAAAATGCCAGTGTCGAGATCTCAAAATATTATTTCCACCTCCATTCCTCATGTTCACATATTTTTAGCAATCTGGTCATGGTGTTTCCATACTGTTCTCCTTCTACTTAATATCTAATCGTTACTGTACTATTGATCTCCTGCCCAGCTGTGAGTGGTTTCTAAGCACAGCATACAAATCATCTAGGGGACTTTGCACCCTCTGCTTAACAGTTTGGTTTCAGGTGTGCATGATATTTCCTCATTTCTTTTTTTTCCCCCATTTCTTTTTTTTCCCCAGGGGTCTTACTGGTTCACCATCGCTCCCCTCTTTGACTTATTTTTCCATCTTATCAAAGAGAAGCTTCTGCTGTGAGCTGAAGCCATGTCATTTTTTCCTGTGGCTCTGCTATTCCCCTGCCAAGGCCAATATTTCTGGAGATCAATACTTTTTATTTTCTGTGGTCATATTTTCAGCCTTGTTGCTGTTCAGTGTAGTTCCTTCCCTGTTCAGCGCTTCGCTGAAACCTTTGTCACAAGACTAATGCCCCGATTAATCAATAAGTAATAAGACTGAGCTAATTCCAGAGCTAAAGGGGAAATCCCAAGGGAAATACTCTGTGTGCTTCCTTTTAAAAGTCTGTAAGGTCCCCAGCCTCATAAAAGTTCACAGGGCTAATTAAAGGGCTTTACACAGAGCAAGTACCAGAGGACTGCATTTTTGCTCTTCATCTTGACCAAGAGTAACAGACATTACTCAGTTCACAGCCCCACATGAAAATCCCTTCCTTGCACACAAGGCTATGAGGTAGAGGAGGTTCGTTCCAGTGACCAAATAACTGTGCAGGTGAAGCACAACCTTTGCAGAAATCAAGCCCAGAAAAAGGTGAAGATTCAGCTGAGTGGTGCTATGCTCCTTTGGACAAGACATGGTAGAGTGGGAGGAAACCTAGCTGAGACCTGGAAACCAGAATTATTCCTGGACCCTACTTCATACTAGAGGAGACTGAACAGTTATTCAACCCCTGTATGTCTGGTCTGCAAGGCTCATGATTGTGTAGCCGTGTATTTTTATCCTGCTGAAGCCATCTGCCTCCCAGGCTGCAGAGCTCCTGCCTATCTGTAGGCCAGCTCTAGCCTGTTTCCCTTGTGCCCTTTGCAGCCTTATTGAATTTAATGCATAGGTCCCACCGTCTGCTGTCTTGATATTCTAGTTGGTCGGGGTTGCAGCTCCTAGAAGGAGGGACAGTCCAAGGCCATAGGTGGCCATAGGTGGTACTTTCAGTTCACGTGGTTCATTGGCTTGTCTGCTTCTAGTCCCTGGCAGGGAAGAACCCATGACTATGAAAAGCTATGCAGCCATGGAGTAATCCAACACCTCATAACTGTTAAAAAGTTCAGCCCTTGCTGAACTCAAGAGATGGGCAAAAGTTTTCGAGTGTGTTGTGAGAGCGCCTCTTCTCACCCACCCCCACATCTGAGACAGAAGAGCTGAGACCGAGCTAACAATGTTGCTGTTATCTAGCACTATAGAGAGATACCTTGAGCTATTTCACTGTGCCCCACAATGGAAAAATACACATACACAGCTGACATCCAAACACTACAGTCTCCATAGGCAGTGCGTTCCCCATAGTTCGATTCTGTGCTAAACCTTCACTTTTTAAAAAGTTCATTATGTGGGAGAGGATAAAGCAGGGACAGCACAACCTTATTCAACAGCATAAATAGGTTTCTCTGGCAACCATCATCAAGCTGCATTACATAGTAACTAAGTGTAGAAGCAGCTATATTTAGGTTCTGGGTCTGCTATTGCCCTATCTTTTTCACTGCAGAAAATTAACATGTATGTGCATTTAGTTCGGGGGGGTGGGGGGGATGTGTGTGGAATCCACCCATCCACTGCTGTTGAGGTAGGGATGTGTCTTTGAAATTTGAAAAGGTCTGCCTGACTAACTTCATGCTCCTTCCCTTTTTATGTTTGGTTTTTAGTGCATTTCCAATTCTTCATAAGTTTCTTAGCCTGCTCCAGACTTACCAATCAGTTTTGTTCAGCTCTGTCTGCACTGGGCCACAGATGCTGTCTGTGGTGTTCCCTTGAATCCTAAATCCCAGGTGAGTCCCCCAGCCATGTCCCAGCTGCATGCTGAGTCAAGAGGTGGCTGAAGGACACACCCCCCACGCACCCTGCACTGAACTGAAGGAAGATGCATGTGGGCAAGCGGAGATGCAGTGTGCCACGCTGGTCTTTCCAAGCTGGGCAGTCTGGGGACCTCCACCATGGGGCCCCTTGCAGGTCACAGCAAGCCTTACAGGACCTGGAACTGTTCATCCTACTCAAGTTGCACAGAGCCCAAGCACCCGAAGGCAGGCTCCTGATTCCCGTTTAAATCATCCTAAATGTCTCTGAAGTTCAGAGCCTGGCTTTTTAAGTGTCTGGCAACAATTCTGCCAAAGAGAAAAGTCAGATGTGTGTTTACTGAACATCTCCAGCACCACCGTAGGTGCTCAATGCATGGAGATCGGGTAACAGCCCCACTTATGATCTCAGTAGCTGTGACTCCACGAAGAGAAGAGATATATAACCACTATTTTCAAAATGTTCATGGAATCTGGGAGTGAAAATAGTTGCTAAAGATTGATAAGTATCACCTTTTGATGACCAGCCTCCAGTAAAATGTCTCAGTTTGAGCAACCGAAATAGTGGTGCCTAAAATCACGAGTCCCTTTTCTGAAAGTGTCGATTCTATATATAATACAGAGACATCAGCAAGAGTAACATCCAAGGGAGTTAAAAATAATTCTGAAATATTCTGGAAGAAATGAGTTATGAGGAACTTTTCTTGATGGCTTTGTAATTTTTTTTTTTTTATATCTTCCCCTAGTATCACTTGATTTCTGTGGTCATCCTTTCTCCCAGCTTACCATGGAGAGATAATTACAGCAGCTACTCTTAGAAAAGGAACAGTTAAACTAATTACTACAAATCAAATCAAAGGAAAAAGATATTAAGTTTCCAAGAATTAAGAAATAATGTACATACACTGTAGGGAATTATCTACAAATGACAATAACAATACTGTTTATACGTATTTGGCAGGTGTATCTCAAATAATAGTGCTGGCTTGACATCCAGGGATTGGCTGATGGACTCATTATCTTTCAAATGAGCTTAATGTTTTCAAAATTAGTAGATCAAGCCTTAGTCTGACATAGGTACTGTGTAAGTTTCCTTCCAACAGCCATCCTATACGAGGTTCTCTCCATCTCCCAATATTCTTGATTTTCCACTGGTTATTTGGTACATCTCTGGGCAAACTGGCAGCAATTTCACAATCCAGAAAACAAGTTTTTGGCATAAGTTGCCACCACAGTTTATATATTTACTTCTTGCTCAAGCCGATAAAAACATTTTGTTCAGAACCCAAATGGTTATTTTAAGTCCTAACTTATTCCATACCTTCTTCTGGAAATGGAATTTATAAAGAAATTGATGAGAGATGGGCTGAATGAGGGGACAAGAAGCTGGATGGAAAATCACCTGAACTGTCACCTGGCTCCAAGGGTGGCGATCATGGGTACAAAGTCCAAATGGCAGCCACTTACCTGTAGAGTCCCTCAGAGATCCACACTGGGGCCAATATTGTTTAGTGTCTTTACAAAGGGACTGGATGAGGGGAATGAGTGTGCTCAGTGCAAGTTTTCAGGTGATGCCAAAACAGGAAAGCAGTCAATACACTGGAGGGCAGGCTGGAGAAATGGACCAAGATGAACCTCATGAAGTTCAACAAAACGAAACAGCAAGCCCTGCCCTGGTGAGAAATAACCTCATGCACAGGACAGGTTGAGGTCTGACCAGCTGGAAAGCAACTTCGCAGATAAGGCCTGGAGGTTCTGGTGGACACCAAAGCGACCAGGAGCCAGCAACACACCCTTGCGGCAAGGAAGGCCAACAGCATCCCGGGCTGCATTAGCAACAATGATATTCTGCAGCTGTGAAACCACAACTGGGGTGCTATATCCGCTTTTGGCCTCTGCAGTACAAGAAAAATATTAACACTCTGGAGCCAGCCTAGCAGAGGGCCACCAAGATGCCGGAGTACATGATGTAAGAGGAGAAGCTGAGAGAGCTGAATATGTTCAGCCAAAAGGAGAGAAGGCAAAGGGGAGATCTGCTGTCTGCAAATACGGAACAAGACTCTTGGAATTGCATGCTGGAAGGGCAAGAGGCAACAGACACATGTTGAAACATGGGAAATTTTAACTCAATGTAAGAAAAACATTTTGTGACTCTGAAACTCTTCCCCTTTAAAAGCCAGTCTGCTGGGAAACCAGTCCCTTCTGCTAGGCACCAGCCAGCTTTAATAACACGAATTATAAATTTTACTTACTTGATATCTGGATTCAGAAAAAGCAATGAAACCTCAGCAGTGACCAGACAGTCATGACAAGGGCCAAATTCCTTCCCTGGGCCCCAAAGGTCTGCCAGTACATTGGCCAAAAGAAAGGCAACAAACCTAATCTCTGTCTAATTACAAAGAGGAAGGGCACGAGCTCTTCATCCTATTGCAAAATGGCACCCAAAACCAGGTTAAAATGCCAGGATGCTTTCAGAGGGAGACAGTGGCCTCTTCCAAGCCATGTTCCTTCCCTCACGATGGGCTGGCCCAAAAGGCTTATGATACAGCTGTGTGGCCGACCCTGCTGCAGCCACCAAAGGCTGAGCTCTCAAAGGAGGCAAAAGGATTGGCTGGCAGAAACCAAGCTATTCTTTTCTACTGTTTGCCCTGACAAAAAATGAATCCTGATCTTTAGAGCTCTGTAGCCTGAAAGACAAAGTCAATAGTAAAAAGTAAATTTTTGGTTCCTTTAAGACGGCATTAACAAAATCGGAAATTTCTATTCCCCCAAAAAATGCATGCAGGAAACCAAGGGTTTTGTTGTCAGAAAGTTTAAAATCAAACTGAAAAAACCAGCCACTTGTGTGTTTTCCAGTTTAGGACTAGGCTGCATTACAAGTATTTAGGGATCTGATGCTAGTGGGCTAGGAATTGCTGTTACTACTACTGACAGCAGTGGGGGTTTGTAGCTCATGGGAGACCAACGACATAACAAGCAGATGAAACGTGTGGACTGTTGCTTACACAGCACCAACATCTTTATAAAAGAAACATATCTTTTTTAGGCTTTACATCAATTCTGTCACAGACTTCCAAGTATAAATAGTCCCTCCTCTGCCTTGCTAACTTATCAAGCCCAGGCATCAAGCTGTAGTCTTATCTCACTTAAAAATGCTGATTTCAAATGTATTATCAGTTTACTAAAACAAATATTAACAAAGAGATTAAATGAAAGGATATGTTTGCATTCTTTTTGAGAACATATGCATCTAATACTTGCCTCTATTTGGAGAGGGAAAAAAAAATAAATCGAGAACACCTCCCCTGATTACTCTCCAAAAGGAGCCAGGTGAGGGCTAGCTAACATATATTCTTACTTGAGTCAAATCAGCCATTACACCTCTAAAAATAACATGCACGATAAATTAAAGTGAAAAGAAAAGACTTATACATGCCATTTTACATATCATCCCTCAAATATCCTGTGAAAGTCTTATATAAGGTCAGGGTTTTTTTCTGTGTAAGGTTGTAGCTTTTTTTTTCCTTTCTTTTTTCTTTTTTCTTTGTCTGAAATGGATGGGTGAACCTGGTAGTGGTGCAGAGAAATAAACTACATGTTTCAAACTATCACTGTCTCTTAATCAAAGTATGGAATTTTAATAGGCTTTTAATTAAGACCTAGTCAAGAAAAGTAAGGACATAGGAAATGTTAGTACTAGGCTTAGCTATTTCAGCAGAGAAATTGCTGGAACAATTTTGCTGTTGCACCTTGCAGACAGCTGGAGCAAGATCATTCAGCAATTATTACCACAAACATAGACGTGAGGGGCTTGAGGGGCTTTAGTTGCTAAGCCTTTTGATGCTGTGATTCCAGGGTAGTTTCTCTGAGGAAACAAGGAGTAAAAGGAAAGGTTCTCCTTGTGGAGAAATTGTGGTTTGATAGCAGATAGGTGGGAATCACCCAGTGCTTTGAAGAGAAAGCAGAGAAAAGATGCAGGGCAGTTTTCCAGGCTGAGGTAAACCCACATGACCGGGACATAACGTATTCCTGAGGAGCACTGCAGAAAGGTTTTATGCTGTCGTGTTAAGACAGGTGTACAAAAGTGCCTGGAAGGTTTTTTTCAAAGCCTGAATAACTTCTCTGATATAGTAAACTGCTGCCTTTGATAAGTTCCTAGTCCTTGAAAACGAAGCAAGAGCAGTAAAATGCAACTAGCGTGTAGTCACAGCACCTGCCACGGGAAGGCTGCACGCCAGGCCTCCCTGCCTGCTGCTTCACCCAGAACAGAAAGGAGTCAAAGAAACGTCAACTTCACTGCCCCAGCAGTCCTTGGAAAACCAGCCCATTAAAAATCACGGCATACCCACAGTATCCACTGCTTTCCCAGGATAAAAGGGCAGGAGGCTCTGTTTTTAATTAACCCATTAAGAAATTAATCACCTTTTATGCTTGAACCTGCTTTGCAGCCTGCTTGTCATCCAGCACTGCTCCCCAGTAGTTTTCTGTTGCTTTTCCCTCCCTCCTCGCTGCCTTGGGGGAAATGCCGAAGCGGGGGGGCAATGCCCTGGTCCTTCCTGTAGACAGGGGAGGTTATGCTTGCTGCGCTTACCAGGCACCAGACTCACCAGGACCGAGACTAACTGTGGTTAGGTTCACCTTGCACATAGTTTGACTGTGAAAGGATTATTGGCTAGCTGAGAGAGCTTTCCTCAGTTCTTGCCACATCTTTAAAGAAATGCCAGGTAGGACGAGGACTGCTCAGTCATCTATACATAATGTACTAACAGTACATTAACGGTTTGCAAACGTTTTTTAAGTGGCTTGATAAAGAAAAACTGTTGCTGTCTCTATGCCCAGCTGCACCTCCTTTTTTCCCCAGGACATCTCCAGGCTACTGGCTAATGTGGGAGTAGCTACCAGGGACCGGGGGTGGGTGCCAGGGGATGGGGATGCAGGGAAGGGCTGTGGGAGAGGGACTGGGGGCTCGGAGAGGGTGCAAAGGCCTGGGACACCAGGCTGGGCTCTCCCTCCATGGCACACCATCATGGTAGGGACTGCTTTGGTTGCAGCTGCCTCTAGAGGGCTCATTGCCTTGTTGGAGAGGCAGCAGCCTTTGTTCTCGCCTTACACAGGATCGCTGCATGAAAAATATTTCATGCATCGCTTCGCGTTTCAATCTTCCCTTTATTTCCACTCAAACCTACAGCAGCTTGACCTCGAAACCAAACATGCGGGGTACAAGGGGTCTGCATGCCCTCACTCTAGCATCACTGGGGTACAGCACACGCTCCCCATCTGGGAGGCAATGGGGATTTGCTGCCTGCCCGCCTCCTGCTCTGCTGTAGCCCATTTGCATCCTTCAACCCTCCAAAAGTTTACGGCCTTAAGTGCTGCACTCCATTGCACTTAAACCCTGCCACGTATCTGCTCGTACCAGCATTTCTGTTACAAAGCTGATGCACGTGTGTGCTGTTGTTATTTGTCCTGCTCCTCAAGATGAGCTGCCAGAAGCATAGAAATCCAAGACCACTGCCACAACCAGGGTTTGTTTCTGAACAAAATTTCTGATCAGAAAAAGGGAAACCAAGACAGAAGTTGTACTTCTTAATCCTGTGCTTTCTGGTGGCTTCATCAGCTAGGTGGACGTATATCTCCAAACACTTGCAAAGCCTTGGAAGATATTCAGGACTGGTTTGCTTCTCCAGGGCCAGTTGCTAAGTATGTACAGCATACTTTTAAAGCTCTTTTTTGTGGGCAGTAGTTACACCTGCAATGAAAATTGTGAATATGCAGCTTTAACCCTGTTAGCACTGTTTAGTCATTCTTGTGACTTTCCCTGTGAACTGCACCGTATTTGTCAGTATTAGATTTCATTTGTGATTGTGTTGCCCCTTCGTTTAGCTTTATCCTGATGCAGGATAACCAGCCAGGATTGCTTTGCAAAGCAAGCAACTTAAAAGCTGAAGCCTTTTAGTCTGACTAGTGATTCTCCCTTGATTTTATAAGCTTCAAAAACTTCTGAAGTTCATCTGCATTTGGTTTAGACTAGTCAAACAGGATGACATCATCTCACTTGCTGTACAGCATCTCCTTACATGGAGAGTTCAGCCTTTACTCTTGCAGCTTTTGCTATCTCCCGCCAAAGTCAATAGAAAGGCTCTTGTTGGCAAGGTTGAAACAAGGACAGATCATCAGTCCCCCAAATGGCACACATGATTTAGCAGTGGTGCAAGACTCCCCAGCAAGTCCAGGCCATGAGTGTCAAAAGCTAAGTCTGATAGCATGAGGTTGCTAGCGTGCTAGCAAGTTCTCACGGCAAACTGACCTTCCCTCCCCAGAGGAGGGATCTCCACCTGCCTTCTATTGCAGTAGTGTGTATATCAGTCTCCTTCGGGGATATCACTGGCTGGGTTCATTTCTCTCCACAGAGAATGGAAAGAGCTGGCAGGGAACAGCTCCTGCAGTAAGGAACAAAGCTGATACTCTGGCTACTGGAGTTTGATCCTCTGGCATAAATCAGTGAACACTGTGCACAACGACAGTATAACAAGTCTTTGTTGAAGCAAGAGTGTCAGTCAAAGCAACACAAACACCAAGCATCAGAAAGGGAACAAACATCCGACTCAACAGCATTGTGTGCCAAATGCCCCAGCACACGACAGGAGACTGTCATGTTGTTGATGGTATTTTGTCATAATTATGTGCAATTTGCTTACACATGTTGTTCAGCACAGATAAAATAATGATCAGCCTCTACTTGGCTTCTCACTGCAGAGTGACTGGTTCAGTCCTGAAACAGCCCTTTTAATCTGCATTCCTTAGTGCCTCCACGGTGAGAGGGTGAATATTTTACTGACGTAGGCAACTGGACTATATATTTCACAGGCTGCCAGATTGATTTCATGCACTCTTGGAGGACTCAGTCTCTGGGGACTACTCACAATTGCTTCGGTGCCCTTGATTGACTAACTTTGTCTTGTGGCTCCATGCTTTGGAAAGCCAATTTACATGTATATTGCCAATGATTATTCACTCATTATTTTTATTAGGGAATCACAGAGAAGCCTCTTCTGACAAGCTGTCCTGTAGGTGGTATATGAACATAAAGCTTTGTGACGGTTCTGCCATAAAGGTTTTCTGGTGTTTAAGAGGCAAACAAAAGCTTGATCACTCTCAGCATTTATAGCTGCTACAGAGCTAAAAGGAGAAGGATCCTTTCTGCAAACAGTGCTCTTTATTTGCACAGAGCTCACAGGCAACCACATCTCTTGAGGGACTAGAGGGCAACACAATAAAGTCCTCATAAGCTAGACCACGTTCCTCCTTTGGGACCCTTTGGGATCAGTCTAGATATCTGTCAGATAATCTACACTCCTCTGCATCATTTCTTCTCAACATCTGGAGACACCATCAATTTGTCAGGTGTTTGATATTCACTGCAGTTTCACAACAGTGTGTTGGCCTTCACTACTTAAAAAGCAAGCTCTGTTCAGTCATGCTGAGTTTACTTGTATAGTCTTTACTGATTTTTTTTTTTTTTTTAATAAATTGAAAGAACAGAGTTATTTGGAGAAAAAGGGCCTGTTTTGGCTTCCCTAGACTCATCATTATGTCCTAGGACCACTCAGAGTAGCTGCCTGGCTCTGAAGGTCTTCAGCTGAAATCCTCCTGCTAAAACTCCTCTGCATGTTTTGTTCTCCATCACATTCTGCCCACAGGCTATGAGCAGAGATCAGGACAGAGCATGGCTTTGGCTCTGTGATTTGGGGTCAGCTGGAACCCCGTGGAGTTTTTGCACTTTTCCAGTGGTGCGTGGAGGACCAGGAGGTGGACTGCACCCTTCAGTTGTCCCAGGAGTTGCCTTACTCTGTGCTGGCAGCCAAATTCAACATGAAAGAGGGGAGAGAGCCTTGATCTGAGAAAGCGTGTGCATCCCAGGCTGCCAAACCTGCCCAGCCAGCAGCCCATCGGCATACCTTCACCGGGGTTAAGGTTCATCGAGCTATGTGCTGCAGAATCCATCCCAGGATATGAAACCCCCTACCAGTCTGGCTAGGGTTCCCCGAACACCCCAGTGCTTATTCACAGTCACTTCCACTTTGAATCCTTTAAGATTCAAACACTGTGACCACATCCCACGGATTTCAATGGATTTCACTGGTCTTAGTCTTCCCACCTGGCTCAGGATGAAATTTTTAACAAAATCTTAGCAGAACTGGCCCATCCTTGAGAACTGGTTTATTGCACAACTGGCTATTGCTAAAATGAATTATGCAGCCATGAAGATCACTCATATAAGCATACTCTAATAGTCAGATGTTTCCTCTCTGTGTTTTTGATTTTCCAAGTAATTGAGCATTAATCATTCTTTCCCCTTTAAATGATGTAAGATAACTACAGTATAACTTAAAAGAATTCCAGGTGGCATTGAGACTTGTACTATGTAAAGTTCCCAGTTAGTGGTATGCTTTGAGACTATAACCACCAACTTCATAACCTGATAACTTTCTAAATTTTATTGCTCTGTTTAATGATGAGACTTGTGTATAGCAATTTATTTTGTTTCATACCCTTTGTCATAAGAAGAATACATGAATCCGTGTAAGGACCAAAGTTTCCTATGAAGAAATGTGTACAATCAACTACAATATGTCCCTTCTTTTTATTAGCCTATCAAATCAAGTGGCAGAAGAGTGTCTTTCACAGAAACAGGTCAGTTTACATGCCTTTAGCGTAATGTGGACTGCTTTATTAAAATATTACAGTGGTGATTGTGTTCCCTCAGCCTCCACAATTCATTGGAACAGATTTTTAAGTCAATATTAAAGTCATCACTAAATCAGTGTCCTAGCTATTAAAATAGGTAAAAAAACTTGTTTAAAACCCATCTTTGCTACTGCCCAATTAATAAGTTCAATTTTATAGCTGAACTAGATATACCTCGTTACTGCGAATGTAAACGCAGAAACTAATTTAGTTTCCAAGTAGAATATAAGCCACATTAGGTACAGTTCATAAAATGAATAGCTTCCAGTAATACACCCAAACCTCCTGCTGGTGACTGAAACATTAGAGCAGTAACAGTGAGCATTTGAGAGGCTCCCTTCTGGCTCCACGTTCATTCAGGGTGTTGGAGCTGAGCTTTCATTAGTGAGCCTGGTTTCCTTTTCTTGGTGGATAGGTTGTGCTCGCGTGCAGAAAGCCTACTTCCCTCCACTTGCAAAAGAGCTTTGGATAATTTCATCTCAGCAACTCAATGAGGTTAAGGTGGGACAAACATAATGCTGTCATAAATCTTCACAGAAATATCTCAGGGTTAAACATATTCTATTGGTACCTGGGGTGACTCTGGCCAGAATTGGTTACATGCAGTTTTATTGTGTGTACGTACATACTATATATATATACACAAAATTCAATGCAAATTCAAAGCAGAATGCAAGGTAGTGTTCTGCTTACAACTCAGAGAGCAAAGCTTTAATTTTTAATGTTGCAGAGATGCTCTTTATCACTGTCTTCCACATCTTCAAGCATATCAGCATCTCACAAATGTTGCTAAAACAGTTGCCCAAGGTGCAGCTCAACATCTGGATCACTCTCTTTTTCCATTAGGCAGAATATCCAGCATGGCAGGATTACATGTGCTCATCCCCAAAAATAACTGTTCAGTCTGATGCCAAAGGGGGAGTGAAAGTTTCCTAAATACTTCAGACTTTTGCTTTGAATTTTTATAACAGGGCAGAAGTTCAAATTGCTTCAGCCAGGGAGGCTGCTGCCTCCTAAAAGCGGCTAGGTGGACTGTCTTCAGAGGCCACCATGTTTCTCATGCCAAAACAAAGTGTGAGCATCTAGGATGCAATAAATTTAACTGCTGTAAATAGGACATTTTTAGAAAAAGGTTCATCACTTTCACTTCAGGGAAGAAATATTTCATGCAAGATTTCGGCTTAGGACAAGATTTTGTCACTGGTATTGTGTAAATCCTACAGCAAGTCAAATACCCAAGAATGGGTCAGAGGATCCAGATGACTTAAAGAAATGCATGAAATCACTCATATAAGCAAAACAAAAAAAATGCAGTAATTGGTCTGGGCCTTGTGTGTTTATTCACACAAGCATACTTACATTGATACCATCATATATGAAACCATATGATCAAACGTATTCAACAGCTTCACTCACATTTTGGCCTTAGCTCTGGATTTGAGAAGGTCCTGGCACCTGACATTTCTTTTCCAAAAACGTAGCTTGCCAAAAATATCCTCCCACTTCCCTGAGTTTCCCCATCCCTGAAAAAAACAACTGTGTGTCCAGTGCATATATAAGTTATATTTAGCTCTGTATCAAAAACATGAAGCTCCTTGAAAAGAGTATGAGCAGGATACAAACCACTCTCTGCCAAGTGTCAGACCTAAGACATCTCTATGTACGCAAAACCTATCACAGATAGTCTGCAAGGTATTTTTTTAGTCTCTGTAAGATTTTTAAATATTATTCAGGACTGACTTGATAAAATTTCTGTTTTCCACGAATTCTTGTTGCAAACAGAAGCCAGCCATGTCAGAGTCAAAGCCTTCTGCATACTGGGAAGCTACATCCACAAGCTCTGTGTGGCCTGGCCCGGTGGTGGTAGGTGCAGTGGCTCACCCGTAGGAAGAGGACAAAACTGCAGCAAGGAAATCCCTCAGGCTGAGGTGGCAGCCAAATTTTGCGGACTTCTGTCTTTGTATTTGTTCTGCAGCCTTTTCAGTACATCATCTAACAGTAATAACTGTTTTTAGAATACCCATAGCACAAAACAGGATTCCTTGCACAGGGAACCTTTTTATAGCACTTTAATACCTCCTTCAGGAATTATTTGACTCAACACATCAAGATGATTAACTCAGTCTTTGTAAATGACTTGACTGACAAATACTGACTAAAGAAAAAATGCCTAGTTTTCTCTGCATACTCTTACCCTGACCCCTGACACATATCAACAGGTAATAAACTATTTTATTCCTTTTTTAATTTCAACAAATGTTCCTTAGAGCATCAGTTTAGCTCATTCATAAGAACCACTTGGATATCTGAAAGTAAAAGTAACTTTCTCTATGGCCATAAAAGCTTAATTACCTAAGACTGGATTCATATCAACATTTCAAAAGGGAGTCCCTTTTCACTTTCAAATGTTCCTCCAGTCTAACAACTTTTACGTCACTCCTAAGGACTGGCTCTAAGTCAACAGCTTCATTTCCCAAGTCAAGTAGCGGTACACTTACTTAAGCTACTGTGTTTGGGCAGTTTGCCCTGGAAAGCCCTATAATTAAAAGAGTTTAGACAAGAACTTGGCAATAAATTGTCCCTGAATACCGAATGTACATACACAGAGACAGAGGAAGAAAGCACTTTACAAATAATAGGATTGAAAGCAATAAACATTCACAGCATTTGTGCATATGTAAATGGACAGATGGAGCTTTTTGGGCCTATCAGGTCAATAATCCACAAACTAAGAAGGATTTACGTGACAGACTGTAATGGCTTAAATTCACTTTAAAAAGGAGGGTTACAATAACTTGGAACAATGCTCGGTATATTCAGGGGCCTCACGTGGTAAATAACAACGAACCTTTTTGAATCAGCAGAGTTATTTAAAAATCAAAGGTACAGGTGAAATAACAGGGTTTTTAAATCTCTCTATTCCGCTGATCTTCAAACTACCCAAGCTTTAATACTGAGTGTCACAACAGTGAGTCAGAGGCAGGCTGGCAGAGCAGCCTTTCCCCAGGGAGCTGTGCAGGGCCAAACCTCCCTTCTCTTCCTTACTTGAGGAAACCAAATGTGCAACTTTGGGATGTAGTGGGAAGATGCTTACTGCAGTGCAGCATATGTTGGTTTTCCTTTTTCCCTTAGTTGGCCTCTAAGCAATCCCTAACCTTTCAAAGGCTCTCAGCTGCCATGAAGCAAGGTGAGCCCAGTCTGAATGAGACTATCCAGGTGTGGTCAGAGCCCTGCTGATTCCCCATGGGAAGGGGAAATGGTCTCCACCTGGTCAGAGTGGGTTGCCTTTAGCTAGTCTGTTACAAGAGTGGGCTGGGTAGAGTTCCTGAAGATTTTGTCTCTTCTATTAACAATTTAGCAACTTGATCCTGGGTTAAACAAGCATGTGAGAGATTTCATGTGTCCTTTTATGACCAAGCTGGAGCAGGATTTCTTGGGTGCATCATGAAGCTGATTTAATGAGGTAGGTAAGTGTTTATTTTATTACTACATCTGGGAGTGAGTCTACAAATAGAAGCAAATATGAGTTCAAGCTCTCATCTACCTTGCTTAGCAGTAGTCTATTTCTGTATTGTTTTCTCCTCTAAAGAGCCTTTCCTATTTCTATATTCTTGGCTCTGGCCTCCTTAGCGTTTCCTACCCCTTCCCTTGAATTTCCTTTCTCCAAACTTTTTTTTTTCCCTTTTAACTATCTAAAATACTGGAAAGCTTCTATACTGCAGTCTCAGCAACAGTAGTTTCCTTTCTTTTTCTGGCTATGCAATAGCTTGGAAATATCTTATTACAACTGTGTCTGTCAATATTGTTAAAAGGTATTAGACCAGCTTTTCACTATCTGTAGAAGGTATGGCCCTGCAAGTTAACAAGGAAGTTGCATTTCATGGTATTTAGAAGCTAGGATGGTTATGAAGAATACAACTGGTACCTCTTACAGAGAAGCAATTCTTCTTATGCGGAGGGGGGGCAAACTCTCCAGCATCCCTCTGGTCACACCAACTCATTTCAATTTTCAACCTAGAGTTCAAGGTACTTCTCTTCCTCCTGCTGATGAGGAAAGCAAACCGAGTGATGTCTGAGGCACTCGGATACTCTGGATACAAGTGTCCCATTGGAAACCTATAAACAAATACAGAATGAACAGAGAAGCCCCAGGGAATGCTGAGAGCTGCTCTCCAGCATGTCCTTGGATGCGTGTATATTGCTCCTCTTCAAGTCAAGAGCGGTTCTGCCTGCAGCCCAGGAAAGTACGTGGTTAAATGCATTGATCTACATTTTTCTCTTTGTTGCTTTCAAGAAGTTCAATAGACTTACACCCACCAGCGGCAGAAACTTGTGGGAGCTGAACAAAGGAGGGATGCTAGGAGTTTGTTAACTGCTTGTAGTTGGTTCTGTGTGCTTGTTCCCCTTATGTGTGAAATGTATGTGTATGTATAAAATATAAGCAGCTTGAAATGTGTCTCTTTTTTAATTGAAATGTGTTCTTTTTTAATATATGTATATACAAATGGAGCCTAATCTGTTCCAAAACATGTTTGAACTACAGAAGAATGAAGAACTGGCCTTCAGTATGAATTTGATTGATTATTCTATTTGTATAGAGTAAGACAGGAGGGAGAAGGGTATATAATGGCAACTTCATTGGTCAGGTGCCTTCCTTCTGTAAGAATGATGCCCCTTCTCTTAATTTTCTTTCTGTTGTTTTTTACTCAGTCCTTGTTTCTATGTCTTTAGATCAATAAATAATATCTGTTTTGGAAGATAGGAGGGGAAGAACCCTTCAGGTGCCCAAGAGAACTCACACTATCTCCAAATACAGAAGTTTTGCAGATGGTGCTTTATTTTCCCTTTCTGCTGATCAAAAGGTCAGGAACAGCATCTTTGAAATGTATGAATCTCCTCATAATTTCTAAAACAGTAATTCTTTTTTCCACTGAGTAATGAAGAAAAATCCTATTTAGAAAATCTGAAGAGGAGAAAGGAGGGTTGGGGATGCCTTACTAAGCTTGGTAGTTCAGCATACCTGGTGTTCATATTCAGTGCAGAACCTGAGCAGGTACTTAGCAAGCCCTTAATTCTGAGACTAAGTTTAAATATTCTTTTAAATTGGGTCCAGGATTACAGCTGGATGTGAAGAAGGGTTTCATGATTTGCTGACAGATATAGGAAAATAAGTAATTTTGATTTGAGCTAATGAATATTTAAACAAAAATTCACAGAATTAAGAACTAAAAAGAATCACTTGTGGTGAAGAAGTGTCTTGATTGGCCTGAAACATAGTGGTGTTTTCAATTTGAGCTTTCTGAATAATTTTTAAATGCATTTTGAAAGTAATTTCAAATGGAAAAGATGTTTTGTGCTTGAAAAGCAAAATACATCACTATCAAAAATGTCAGAGTACAATGTTTTACTTTTTCAGGCTTGTTTGTCGTGTCCCCCTTCCCCCAGCTCAACAACAGCTATTTCTAAGAACAAACACTTTGGTAAAATTGATCCAAATTAAAAAAAAAAAAAATGTCTAACTCTGTATAGAATCTCTCTCACTTCATGTTCCAGACAAAAATGTTGTCCAGCTATGATCTGAATGTTGCAGGAAATATTAATAACACTTTACTTCTACAACCTACTCCCTTGCATAATCCTTCAAACATCAGGGTATATACTGGCTTAGAGAGGTTATCCCCAGCAAATGGATAACCCACGAGTGAGCAGAGCAGCAAGATAGGCAGTGTTTCAGTGTCAGCAGTAAGATATCAGTCTGTGATGGCAGAGCAAGAAAATGTTTAAATGGAGCTATTTGTCATGTACTAATGCAGCGATGAACACAGAAGTCTGGATAAAGCTGAAGGTTGAATTTCTGGTAGGTACAAGGGGTACATGTTCACTGACTGTGCGAGACTGAACATCGCTATGCAGGCAAAAGTATCTTGTGATGAGGTCAGCCAGAAGAAGCAATAGCAGAAATATCAAGAGTTCCCAGGGGAAATCCTGACCCCATTGATGTGGCTGGGAACTTTGCCATGTGAGGTACTCCACTGCCTTCCTCTTTGTTATGGGGCCCAGGTACTTCTGGGTTTGAGAGTCTGAGTGTGCCTCCCAGTTGCACACCAAATAGGAACTTACCTGGGCATGTATTTCATTTTCTTCATTGCCTGTGTCCACTCCCCCTGCCCCATGCATAGGCTGTTTCACACAGAAGCCCAGCTATGAGGGATGTCAAACCTGATCACGTCCTAACAGGTCCCTGTCCGGGTGACCAGGAGTTCAAAATGTTATAATATGCCATAGTAGAATGTCATCTCCCCAGTGGGAAGGAGTGGATGCAACTGGAGGGACCACGAGTCCCTCATTCCTGCTCCTGTGCAGGTTTCACCAGGTGGTCTGTAGGCAAGTCTTCTACAATAACAGATCAAGAGCAAGGAAATCAATTCGTGTTGATTATTTCATGTTGTATGAATATATTCAAAGTTTCTTTATGTGAGGGGCAGATTATTTTAATCATGAAACTTTAAGCAGCTATTTATAACAGCTAGAGCTAGCTACATCTGGTGCCTATGAGCTCAGTCCCTTCATGCAAGGGTTAGTGCCTTTACTTGCTGCAGAATAGTATGATTTCCATAGCCTCAGAGCCAAGGGCTGTGATACTTCACGAGTCCCTCAAGCTCAGATTGTGGGCACCTAAAATTTATCCTGAGCATTGAAAGGTCTTAAAACAATATGAGCAATACAGAGGAAAACAAATGGGGAAAATTGACTTAAGTGTTTTATCTTACCAGAAGATTTTCCTTTTTTTCCAACATGTCGTGGGGAGAGAGTGATACAAGTTCCCTTCAGCCTTCACCAGTTGAACCTCTATGACAATCTATTTGGCTTTTTAGCATATTGCTTGTGGACCCTTTGCATAGTCACTGGACTTGTTTTAATGTCAGTCTCCAAACAGACCAAAGAAATTCTAGCAGCTTGGCTGGAGCTCAGAAATAGGCTCTCCACAGTTAAGAACTCAGTTTTTGTTGCAAACTGGTCTGAGGGTGTTTATCAGTGGGTAGTTCATATTTACCAAGTATTTCAGGCTTTGCCTGTGTCTTCTAATTAGATCAAACCAACATAATCATACAATCAACATCATAAAAAGCAGGTCAGCATATACTATTCATAAATTATCACAAAGCCTCTGTTGTATGCTTAATCTGCTTTTTAAAGTGGGGGGCTGCCCTTGCTTAAGCCTGTGTCTTAAGCTACTGCTTTAGCCCCCTGTGGTCTGTTGGTGCATGATTGGAAGGCAAGATTACTCGTGCTTATCGTACAACATGCAGTGTAGAAGGAGCTGACTCATTATCAAACAGTATCTCTAAACAGGTTGTTAAAAACTTTTGCCATTGGTCCTGAAAAGCTGCGATCCATGCTAGCAGCCCTTCACATTGAATAATATTTACTCCTAAAATTGAGAGGGTAGAATTGTTTACTTGTTTTGAGATGGGGGAAAAAGGTTACTCTGAGGTATGTAGAGACTGTTAAATGAAAAAAATAAAGTTTTAAAGATAAAGTGCAAGTGAGGATTAAGGAATTGCTCACTCTTTGGTCTCCAATTTTCATGTAGTGTTTTAGGGCATGGAATTCTGTGCTACTGGATTCAGCACGTCTCCCTCCATCTCTCAGAGTAAATGGTAGAATTTCCCTCTTCACTTTGGGTGCTGCAATCATAGTAAAGATGAGAGACAGAGAAAGAAATCATGCTTTATACTGCATGCACTCTGAAGGGGAGGAAGATGTAGTAAAAACCATGTGTCTGTTGACCTCTTGCCTCTGTGCCTGTATGAGCTACCAAAACTTTGAAGGTAGACAGCTGCAGAATATAGTACACCAGTTCTTTCTCCTCCAATGTCAAGTGAGGTAATGGAAAAACAAAGCTTTCACTCCACCCTCAAGCTTGCCTGCTAACACATGGCTCCTGGAACAGCTGCAGGAAGGGGGCGATACCTGAGAAGGTCACTGTCGAGAAGAATACCTTCAGTAATGCCTCTTGTTCTAAATAGTCTAGCCCAGACTGATCAGACAGACAGCAGAGAGTATGGCATTTCATTTAAGGAGCTGCATATCTGCCTTAGTCAGGACTATCCTGGTTGGGCCTTCATCACGAGCATCTGACCGGCACCACTAACAGGTAGTCAAGAGAACATCAGTTTGACCACACTGATTTGTCTTTTGCATGTCTCCATGAGTATAAATGGAGAATTGATTTTTAATAAGGGTGTCTTTATAGAATTCTTCCATGGCATCCCAAACAGTGTCTATCAATAGAGGATCTGTCCTTTCTGGTAAATGGCAATGTCACTTCAACTTCGTATCACCTTCATTGTCCAGGCGTGATTCCCTTGAGGACATACCTTACTGTTCTGCAATGAACCAGGATCAAGCAAAGCGTTACCGGAATTGGGAATTGCTGTGTTCACTGTAATGCATCTTGTACTCAAATAATATTCTGCTTTATCAGTGGAAAAGGCAAGCAACCAGCTTCCGTAAGGGCTGTGACAATGGACCTGTCAGTCACCTCAAAATTTTAAATCTGCAAAAAGTAAATGGGTTTGTTTAAATCTTCTAGGGACTTCTTTCACTGCAGTTGCATATATTTGCATAGTGATTCACAGATAAGTGCACGCCAATAGCCACTTTTGTGAACAGATGTTGACAGAAGTATCAACAGAAGTATCAGTTACGTGAACAAGTATGTCTTTTTGCATGCACAGAGAAATGCATAATCTAGTAGAATGCTGGAAATTTCAGTTAGTTCTGCCTTCCAATGTGCGTATCGAGTCACTGCATGCTAATCAGCCTTTGCAGCAGTATTGATGCTTCTCAGTAATGTCAAGCAAGAATTTAGAATAAGAAGGGGAGAACTGGAAGAGTTGTGCTGCAGTAATATTGGAAATAGAGACACTGTATGCATATTTTATGACATCTTATTAAAAAAGCAACATTCAATTTAAAATTGTTTGTCAAACAGTGCAGTGATTGAATAAGTTCTTAGTCATTATCATAACAATGTAGCAAATATTGAAATAATTATCTAAAACTTCAAACATTTGGTATGGGCTGTTTTAATAACGGGTTGAAGGAATCCACTCAGCTCTCCCTTGCATGTTGGTGTTATCAAGATGAATCCTATGAAACAAGATTATTTAGTAGAGAGCTGTCACAGACCAGCATCATACAGTGGAAAAGAGAACAAGTTTTGAATCAAGTCTCAGCATCCTTTATGCAGCGAAAATATCTGTTAGCTAAAAAGTAGGGATAACCTACTTTGCTGATGACAGAAGCAAAGGAGGCTTTTAATAAGTGGCAATATGTTTCCAGACACTGATATATTTTCCAGACCAAAATGAAAATAAGTAGCATGTAGCCCAAACCTGGAGTCAGGGAAGTGAAAGGCATATAATCCTCCCTGGTTCTGTTCCTCCTCTATTATTCTGAAGCAAGTCAACAGTGCTAATCCAGTAATTGATCAGTTTCTATAACTAAATACAAATTCTGCGATGCACTTAGACCACAAATTTTTTTTCATATTTCTAATGTGATTAACATGGACTCTATCCATTTTTGGTTTTATGTTCTCATTGCTGTTTTCTTTCACATTATACACAACTAGCATTATCTCAACTTTGTTTTTGTCTCATCAGAGTATGAGATACTGGAAGTCTTGTTTCTCCTTTTTAATACTCTTCAACACGCTTTTGCTTTTGATTCATGCCCAAGAAATCAAATTTTCCATTACTAGAAACAGTCCAGTAATGCTTTCTTATTCTTTTTAACATGGCAAATCATCTGAAGCAGACCCTTACCCATCTGGAGTTCTCCTTTTACTGCAGACAGGAAGCGGGTGGCTTGATGAGAGCATGCTAAAAAGAAAGCAGAAGGGCAAAAAGAAAATAGGGGGAAAATAAGATATTCAATTCTTGAA
>WEKW01027437.1:324954-350664 GCA_013389905.1 Sula dactylatra | reverse complement strand
CCTCGGCCCATTGATCCAGCCTGTCCAGATCCCTCTGCAGAGCCTTCCTACCCTCGAGCAGATTGACACGTCTGCCCAATTTGGTGTCATCTGCAAACTTACTGAGTGTGTACTCAGTCCCCTCATCCAGACCATAGATAAAGATTTTCAACAAAACTGGCCCAAACACTGAGCCAAGCATGACCGGCCCCCAACTGGATTTAGCTCCGTTCACCACAGCTCTCTGGGCTCGGCCAGCCAGCCAGTTTTTTACCCAGCGAAGAGTACACCTGTCTAAGCCATGAGCCACCAGCTTCTCTAGGAGGATGCTGTGGGAGACTGTGTCAAAGGCCTTGCTAAGGTCCAGGCAGACAACATCCACCGCCTTTCCCTCACCCACTATGACCTGGGTCACCTGGCCATAGAAGGAGATCAGGTTGGTCAGGCAGGACCTGCCTTTCATGAAGCTGTGCTGGCTGGGCCTGATCCCCTGGTTGTCCTGCACATGCCTGGTAAGCGTGCTCAGGATGAATTGCTCTATAACCTTCCTCAGCAGTGAGGTCAGGCTGACTAGCCTGCAGTTCCCTGAATCCTCCTTCTGGCCCTTCTTGTAGGTGGGTGTCACATTGACAGAAGCAAAAGGTGAAAATGAGAAAGCAAGAAGCACTGACAGCATCACGTAGGGGTTTTTCGTTTAAGACTACTGCTAAGGTAGCCAAATTATTTTTAGGTTTATTTTAAGAAAGCAAAAGAAAACTTTGTAAGGATGGATGAAAAACAGGACAATGAGGTAACTGAAGGGTCAGATTGGTGAAAGTGGAAAACTTCTTGCCTGACGATCTTACAGTGCGATAATGCAAGAAGCAATATGTTCGAAGGAAATAAACTAGTCAAGCATCTGTTATTCTAGGTACCTAAGTACAGTCTTAAATTCATCCTTGTTCTGCAGAACAGTGGAAATAGGTACGACTGAAGCACAGGCTTGTACTTAAGTGAGTGCTGTACTGAATAAGAGTTCTGCTGAAGTTTGTAAAAGTCTGTCATCGAATTGCCACTCCATCCTATGCAGTCCTCCTGCTCAAGCCTGCAACTATTAAAGAATCCCCTTTAACTGAAGGGAATAGCATTTTGCCTATTACAATGGAAGTAGTGCTTTAGACTAGGTAAATACTTCCTAGTTCTTAATGTGATATTTAAGACTGTAATTCCCATTTCACACTCTATAATTTAGGTATTAATCTTTTGACTCATCCTTGACATTCTGCTTTACACCTACAAGTACTTTGGTGCACAGTCTGTTTTGGAATTTAACAAAATTAGATATACTGCACTTTGCCAGAGAATGACTAGAGAAAAAGAGTACTTTTTTCCTAAGCTAGCTGAGTAAAAAGCATACTTCTGCAGCTTTAGCAAGTCCATCTATGTCAGGGCAGCTATTTCACCATTTCATAGGGGGTCTACATCCACTGGAGATGAACAAGCTGTGCAGAAAGGAAGAAACAGTTTTAACCCATCACCTAAATTTGTTTTACATACTTTTCTGTATGACTGTGCATCACTTGCGTATGTATGTACTCCCTATAGAAGCTCTATGCTACAAGTATTTCGGATGGGAACAGTTCTGCTTTCTTTATTTCATGGGTGGTCTCTCCATCTTATCGAGTTCCTAGGGGCTGCACCTCTCCAATTATTTACTTGAATCTGTATTTCAGGATCTCTCCCAATATTTCCTAGCCTTGTTTAGTGACTTCTGAGACATAGATCAGACAGAGAATGGTCCTACTTCTATTTTTCTTATCCAAGTTAGATTGCATATGTGCTAGTGGAAACCCACGAAACTTAAATGCTGTGTAGCACATCAGTGGCATCTGGTTTGGGAGCCAGAAGCTGATGACGGTTGCCTCCTAATGAGGCCTCTTTCAGTGCCATTGCTCCCTTTGTAACATCTTTTTAGGTACCCTGTCTGGCACCCATGTCATAGCTGCCAACCCCTGCTCTAAAGCAGAGGTTCATGTGTGGCAGAGATCAAGACTTGAAAGACATTGTCCTGCCTGTAGTTAAGGTGCCGCTCTGTGTGCTGGAGCCAGAACAGCTGTGTCCTGGAGGAAACAGATCACTCTGCTGTTCATCCTGCTTGCCTGTATTTTTTTGCCCTTTCTTATCATCAAAAGTCAGTGTCTTGAATCTCATGTGGTTGGGTCTTTGTGCAGGGAGGAGCAATAGAAACCAAAACTTTGCAGAAAGGATGAAATGTAAAAAAAATGAATCCCAGAAGAGCAGCAGCAATGAAGGAAGTCTTGGGAAGGGGGGAAATGGCACATGGTCACCTAAGGAAGAAACATGGTGTGGTCATACCTTACTGATATGTAGGAAGCACTTGTGTATTGTGCCTGAGTTAAAACAAAGGCCTGTCTCGGTGTCCCACTAATGGTAATGGTCTGTCCTTTCCTTGTGCTCTCTTTCTAATTCCCCCATTTTCTTTCATGGAGCAAGGAGGCCCTTCTCCCAGCAGCTTTTGCTACTGATTTCAATGAGAAAATATTTAGATGGTAAATTCTTTCAGGCAGCGATTACTTCTTCATTGCTTGCCACTGTGGGACTTTTGAGCTACAACTACAAGCATTAGGGACTCAGAAAGGCAAATTATGAAGAAGAAGAATAGTACTGGAATAGCATGAATTGTAAATTATTTATTTCCCAAAGATTGTTTAAAGCAGACACACACAGTGCTTAGCTATATCTCTTAGCAAAATACAGATCTGCAGTGAATTGAGGAACAAAATGCAACTAAAATGAAGCTGTGCCTTCTAATCACAGTAGAAGGAATCCATTCAGTTAATTACATCCTGGATATATGATCTTCTCAACCCCAGGTCATGTCTGGGCTCCTTCTCACAGCTCTAGGTTTAGGCAAAGAAGAGTTTCATATCGAAGCAGACTGCCAGGGAGGAAGAGAGCTCGTGTAACAGCAATGGCTACAGAGCTCTTTGCCAGAGCTCTGTTTTGGTTGTTTGCTTTGCCAAGCAGCTATTGCTGGGGAGTTTCAGTCCCTCCCAGAAGCAGCAGTTGCTGTCCCAGCCGCCTCCAGTTCCCCCAGTGGCAGTGGAGATGCAAGCCCAGCTTCTGTGGTAGAAGGGATGCAGCGCCCATGGGCTCATGGCTGCCACTCTCAGGAGCAGCAGCATTTGCTGTTTCCTTGCAAAGTGGGAGCTCAAACCACTCTATTTTTCACTTGCCAAGTTTTAGCTTTTATCCCGCTCAGAGTATTTATTAGCCAATCCAATCTGAATATCCATTGCTGTGGTTATGCTTGAATAAATTATCTTTTTTTTTTTTTTTTTTTTTTAAAGGGGGAGGGTGGGTCTTTCCACTGTGATTGCCTGTCATCTCCAAGCCTTCCTATCTTATCCCTTTGGTGTTGGCCGCTGAATCTCAGAATCACCACTGCCCTAGCCTAGCTTCAGTTGGTGAATATAACTTAAAGAAACAAATCAAAGTGATGGTGATAGACATCCTCAGAGAAAGAAGTTGGCGAGAAAAGAAGTCATGGATGTGAAAATGGAAGGACGTGTTATTGGAATAGTAATGACAAATAGGCTTTTTTTTTTTTTTTAAACCAATAATGACAATATCTGGCTTTGTCACAGTTCTCCAGACAACTGGGAAGACCAATGGATTATTAAATACATTAACTAAACAGCATGCTTTTCTGAGATTACAAAAGTTACTAAAAAACCTTTGCAGAAGACAGACAGGGCTTGAAGAGCAGAGTGCTTGAGGGGCTAGACAAATATTTAAGTATCTCAAATGTATTTTTTCATTTAGAAGAAAATGGTCAACTGTGTTCTTCAAAGGTTCTCACGTTTCAGAATATCATGGTGGCTTTCTAGTCACCTACAGAGGACTATAATTCTCCCTTCAGCAAAGTAACCAAATACATTATTTCTATGTGAGCCGTCTGTTACACCATCTTGCTCAATTATTAATGATATGCACTCAAGGAAAACGGGGGAAAAAAAAAGTTCAATTTGCAGCAGAGAAATTGGGAGATTTTAAGAAAATAAATTATAACCTTAACGGTATTGTAACACTAGAAAGGCCTACCAGGGATGTTGTCCTGTCTTTCAAGGAAGGTTTTAAAGTGTAGGTTAGAGAAATGTCAGTGAAGAATGAGCTTGGTGAGGTTAATTTTGCCTTGGTGCACAGGGATTAGATAACTTCTCGAAGTCCCCTTCTGTCTTGTATTTCTGTGAATCTGTGGTTTTGTTGTAGTTGTTTGCTGTCCTTTTATTGATCTATCCTACTATACTGTTTGTCATTTAGACTGCAACTCTGCATTAAGTACTGCCTCCAAAGACTTTTTCCTTCTCCAGTAATCCTTTTCCTGGAGAGCATGCTACATCTCTCTCTTATTAGACACACACTATTTGTGTGTTCCAGTCCTCACCTCTTCAGACTTCTACAATTGTTTCCAGCAAATTGCATTTTCTCATAGGCTCCAGGCATTCAGTGGAAAATTACAGCCTAGTAGTGAAAGTTCACGTAACTAAAAAAAGTTAATGTCTCCCAATGTGCACTGTTCACATGGGGTCAAAGAGTGGGCTTGCAGAAGATGTGTGTAAAACACAGACTGATTTCAGTAGTGCCAGCATTTGGCTAAAGGAGCTTGTTGTATACAATAGAGAGCTGCTATAGATACTGTCCAACTAGTCCATTTGGGTAGGGACACTTTAATCTAGTCATACACCATATCTCATTCTCAAGCTAAACCAAGTATAGCGCATTCTCCCTCATTTCTACAGCCAGACAACTCAGTCTCATTTGTTATGAGACCCACTGAAGCCCCCCTGTGAGCTGTGGATGTTGAGCCACCACAGGAACAAACAAAGAGCCCCTTTGGGCTTGAAGGGGGAAAAGGAGGATTCTCACGGAGAGCGCATTTCTGTGGGCTCTTCATAAAAGCAGTGAGGAAAGCGAGGCAGGATTACTCTGAATTAATCTCTGGGGTAATTGTTTTTGGTTGGCTGCCGACTACATACAGAGCCCAGGGAGAATAGCTTTCCAGCTGAAGTACCTCCCAGGTGTGAGAACCTGGAGCAGGAGGAGGCGTGGTGGCCCAGTTCGAGATTCAGTTGCCCCCCAGTCCAGTCCTGATGACAAATTTGTTGTTGGATGATCTTGTGGGAAGTTGTTCATGGAACAAACTTCTGTGACAAAGTGTGCTTCTTACATGGCTTGCTGTCAGAAGCCCTTTTTATCTTAATACTAAAACATCTTGAAAACCAAATCCTTGCCATATACAGTGAATTTCAGTTTAGGACCTGATTTAAATAGAGACTGGTTTTATCTGTGTGATTACCAAGCTTGGATTGCTGCTTATATTCCTGTACCCACACAAGCCAAAAATACAAGCCAAATAAGAAACATGTGAAATACCCCATATCACAGGGTTACAGCCAGCTGTTTTATAGCATGCTGCAATATTCACCCCATACAGCAACTGCCGCCTCCTTCCTCTAGACTCTGTCCTACTCCTTTTCGACACATTGCTATTTCCATCTACCCACCACTTGTAGTTCCAGATAGACAATAATATTTCAGGGGCAGACCTTGCAAAGGCATGGTCAATTCCTCTTAACTTTAGTTTTCTATGTGGTTCCTTTGCTAGAAAGGTACCTGGTTAGACCTTCATCTCATCGAACCACGGTAGGAGGCTATAGGTATTTACCAATAGTCTATGCCTGCTAGGGGACTAGCACAAGGAAGGTGCAAGAAAGATGACTTAGAGGAAGCAGCTGGCACTGTCTAGCTTCTGTCACCATTGTAAGGGTGCTGTGCCCACTTACTTCCGCCACAAAAGCTGTTTCCTTTGTACGCCCCAAAAGATATATTGTAAAAAAACATCTCCTAAGTTAGTTGATACTTCTCTCTTTCTTGCCCATGCTGGGCATCTCTAAGAGGCACAAAACTCTACATAACTTTTCATGTTTTCTCTAAGCCTACTATAACGAGCCTACTCAGCCTCGTTTGTAGGTGATAGCTGTCCTTGCTGACTAGTGATTGTTACAAGACCTCTTGTCTGCAGAGCACCGTACTCTAATAAAGAAAATAAGAATACAGGCAACAGCAGAGCTACTCTATCTCATAAGTTTAATGAAGTGTTCCCCTTTCACACTTGAAATCCCTACTTGAGATACCTGGGAGACATTCTGATAAGGTGGTGTATTATCACACAATAGCTCTCTTCTTGCTTGTCCGTTTGTTCATATACATAAAATAAACAAACATGTGGATTTATATGTTTACATACTATAAAACCAACTTTATATATCTCTTTAAATCTGGCCGACTTGAAACCGAGATGCTTTTTGTGCATGTTTGACCACTTCAAAGGGGGTAACAGAAAGAAGTAGTTATTTCCTAGTATGCTTGTATTTATTAATGTTTTTTACTGTGTGGTACTCCACTCTGTTTGAAATAGGTATAGATAAAAGATGTAAGGAATAGAGAACAGCAAGGCAGATGATCTGGACAGCCAAATAATAACTGTAAGTGTGTTCTCTGTTACAGAAGCTTCGTAACACAGAGCTGTAAGCAATGAATTCTCTACATCTCTTCCTTCTGAAAAGATTAAAAAGATCCATATTACTTTTAACTTTTCATTATTTTTATTTTAATATTTTAAGCCCCAAGTTCAAGCTGACTTTAAGTAACTTCTAAAGTTATAAGGGCCTAGGCAGAGGAAGGACTTCCAGAGACTGCTTCGTAGCTTTTAAAGTTCTTTCTGTGACAGGGACTGCTGATTGCAGCCTGCAAAGATATTAAATACTGTCACTTCTGCTGGTTTAATCATCAGTGCCTGATTTCTCCTCTCTCCCCTTCTTTTCTGAAGACATTGTTAGTTTTAATACTGGGCATTCCAAGACTTACAAATATGACTGTTCAGACAAGATATTTTTGGCCTTTGCGAATTTCCTCAATTGCTTTTTCAAAATCAGTATTTTTTAATTGGTCACTTGAGCTTTTTTCAGTGACGTTGAACCTCTGATGCATGTCATTTCAGAAGCATTTTCCAAACATTGTAGGCGTCATGGAGCAATTTTAGCATAAAAATAAGAGTATAACTAGAGATGGTGGGGGAGCAAATTACATTTTGTATATATAGTATTAAATGCTTCCATTAGTTGCCATAGGGATGGGCAGAAGTTGGTCTGAAATGACAGCTTTTCTGATGCTTGATGTGTTTAAAAAGAAAACATTGGGGGGAGGGGTTTTTATTGTTATTATTACCCTGGGAGCCTTTTATAGGGGAAGGGGAAATATTAAAGTCATATTTCTCAAAAAAATGCGGTGGGGCTACATTAACAGACCAGGCATCACCCTCACCTCTCTGTGGAGACACTGACCTCTACACAACACGCACCTTTGTAGCTTCAGGGCTGTAATTCCACAGCTGCTCTGAGCTTCACATTTTCTTCTGTTGTGCAACACGGGAGCTATCACTTCCTCCTCCTGAGCAGTATCTGTAAATCTGCTGGAGTAGTAACCCAAGGAAAACCATGTCCTGCAATTACTGTTGTGCACACCCCAATTACAACAGAACCAGTGAGGCCTGGTTGTCAGACCAGACTTTTCTATTTGCTCGCTTTAACGTTCACTTGGCTTGAATATTGGAAATTAACGGAAAGCAAGCCCTGGATTTATAGCTACACTATGAGCTCCCACGTGATCATGTCAAAAAGCTAAGAGGTGCGAGTCACGCATCTCAGCATTTGATCTAAGCCTGCGGCCATCCGATGTGAAAACTATCGTTCGTGCCAAGTGTGACCAAGAGTAGGATGCCAGCTATGCAGTTCGCTGGCATTCAGGTCCCTGGAAATTTTGTGTAGATAGTACGTGTGCCACAGAAGAGACACTTGATGGTTTTGCTAACTAAAAAATGTAAATGGTTGAGTAATGACTTCTACACAATATGTAAATGAGAGTTAATCACAAGGCTTAATGTTATAACTTTCAGTGTTTCTGAAGGTAGCCCATAAGAGAAGGATCTGCCCCATAAGGAATGAAACTGAGGTGCTGTACTTACTAAAAATCGATGGAAAGTCCAGTGCATTTAGATTAGACTCAGTAAGTTTTTAAACAAGCACCTGTGGAATGAAATTTTTTAAAAACATCTAACTTCTAGACTGTGCCACAGGTGCCTTTTTTCTTCGTTCTCCTGAAGACAATGTTTTATTAAAATTACTTACCAGCCTGGGGGGTACTGAGCTAACATTGAATGTTATTTTGAGAAGACCACCCATAGACTGTGAAATGTCATTTGTCAGGGCAATTATTTGCAGTTTGCCTGTACATGCTGTTCTGCCAGTTCGTGGGAGTACACCTCATTAATGAGACTGTAGTGTCTCTAATAATTAGTGAAACTTTGGCAACACAATAAATGCATTATTTTTCTTCTCTGAACGTAAGTGCAACCTACATAAAACACTGGACCTGTCCTCGGCTGATGTTTTTAGAAACAGTCTCCAGTCTGGTGTTCTGTTAAAAGACTTGATCTTCTGTCAACCTGAACAAACTGGAGGAGAGGATCTGCATTAGTTGTTCCATGGTGGAATGCAAATTTGGTGTTAGTCCTACAAATTCCTACTGAAGGTGCAAAGAGGTTTTGTTCAAAGGCGAGCAGAAATTCTTTGAAATCACAAAAAACATGAAGAGTTTAAAGTACTCTCCTGAGCCTGCGGTGTAGGGTGAAAAAGGAGGAGGATGTGGGCAGAAAGCAGGCATGTCTGAGGAGACAGGAGAACTAGTATAGCCCCCATCATGCTAATGAAACACAGAGCTGCAACACATATTCCTCTTTTAGGCCAAATTTTTGCTACAAGGCAGAAGTAACTTGACAGCTCTACAGTCTCACTATCATTAAGAAAAAATAAGGTTCTTCTGGCTTATCTTGCTCGTTGTTTTTGACGTTGCATAGACATGCATTACGCAGGATCAAATCCTTCAATAAAGTACAGAAAGCACAGCGACATGTTGTTGCGTATACTTACATATCTGAAATGCACAAAAATATCCAACTTGTGTACATAAAAATACCTGTGTCCAAACTAAGTTAAAGGTACATGCAAACTTTGGAATAACTCCAGTAGTGAGGTACAGTAATATATGTCCAGGAATACTCAAGGTATCTGGATGATTTTGTCAATTACATTCACCTGTTTCATTACAAGTCCTATAAATATTCTCAATGACAAAGATGTGGCTCCTCAGTAGCTCGAGAAACACAGGGTAGGAAAGATAAGACAAGTGGATGTTTTTTCTTAAGTTCTCATGGTTGATCTGTTTTCCTAGGGAATTCAATCATAAAAACCATAGGCCAAACACTTTTGAAAACCATATCAGAAGTTGATGCAGTTTTTGGAGGATAGCACAGTGTAGAAACAGGAACGGAGACTGATTTTTTTTTTTTTAACGTAAATTATTCAAAGACTGGCATTCATATGCATTATTTATCTATGTATGCACAGTGCCCTGTGAATATTGAATCTCATCTTGTTATTTGAGGACTACTTCTTGTAACTTCATTGATACTCCATAGTTATGTCTTTGCCTTACATAAAGTCGCTTGGCAAGAAGTAATTTGATTTTGTTCTAACCAGATTGCAATTCCTAGACTTTTATCATGTTACTGTATTTATGTCCAGCTGTTCAGCTACTTCAGAATTGTTTATCCCATTTAAACCAGCAACCAACTGAAAACAGATTTAGGAATGATCCACTATTCATGCAATTCCTCAAAGGCCATCAGGAGCTTCCAGTTTCCCCATGCTAATTTTCCCTTTCTTTCAGTGAAGGTTAAGACTGAGATCATTGGTCCCTGTGTTAGTGCAAATTAAAGGCATTCCCTGTTACTTCTTTGTCCAGTCACACTGTCCTTTGCGTGGGGGATAGCCCAAGCTCTGGTGACTGCTCAGTCCCAGGAAGGAAATGAAGTCCCAGGAAGAGAATGGATGATTTTGTTGTCTGTCTGACATTGTTTCTAGCTGCCCCTTTGAATCCTTTTAAAGTTCCTTTGCCAGAACTCCTTGAAAAGTGAGTAGGAAGCCAAAATAGATGCCTCCACCTCCATGACTGCTGTGTGCTGGTGGGGCAATGGAGGAAGGCTTACCCAAAAGATATATTTTACTCATTTCATCCACTTGCCCTGCCACAGATAGCTCTGTGTTTCTCTACTTCCACCAAGTCACCCATGGGAATGAATTCGGGGAAGTTTCTCTTCTTCCATTCCTGCGTAGTTTGTTATAGGAAAAAAATAATCTGGTCATGTAATTGAGGAGGATGACGAAGGTCTATTAATGCAGAAGAATTTCTGCCTGTATAAGGACTGAAGGATTAGACTTAAACATACGTGCTCTCCCAAAATTTCTCTTCTCTAATATGTTTATCATACAATTATGACTTCAACCTCTCCTCCTTCAAATGAAGGCGTATCAAACTGCCATATATCATCTTAGAATAGACTTTTTCTATGCAGGTTAGCTAACCTTTGTTCTCCATGACAGCACTTTTAAGATTTTCTCAACTAGCAACTTCTTGAACTTCTTGTTCATGACACAGGATGCTGGAGCTGCCTTTCTTCAAGCTCATCTCTTTTGCATTGGAATCCATGCAGTTCTTTCTTTGGAGCTAAACAACAAGAATGTGACCCCAATGCTATGAAAACCCAAACCAAACCTTCCACTGATTTTAAGAGCCAGGGCTACCTTTATGGTCTCTTCAGTGTTTCTGGATATTGATAATTTTTATGGCAGAAGCATTAAAAATAAATACCTCTGCACTGGGAGTGCCTCTTCTTCTGGACAACTCTCTTAAAATTCCTAAGTGGTTTCAGCCTCAGGACCCCAAGACAGAGTTGTACAAAATTTGTAGAAACTTCTGAAAGCGTTGATTTTAGCCTCTGTCATTGTAAAGCATCTGTAACCCTCGTTTGAATATTTTTGTGTTTTATTGTATGTTGTGTGCATCATAATATTTGTCTTGCATTACAAACAAGAAGTAGAGAACATATTTGTGTCCTAATTTTGCTGGCAATCCTCTCTTTTTAATATATCTAAGCACAAGGCTGATAATTATAATTTTAAAAAACCCCATTCTTTATAGCTTAGGGGCTTAAACTTTTATATTCTTCCTTTATTCTGAACGTATCCCTCAGGAAACAACTCTAATAATCACCTTGCCTACACTTCTTCAGTCACACATTACATTCTCTCTCCCACTTTCTTTCAGGTTAATATTAGTGTTTGTCAGCAGCAGACTTTTTTTCCCAAGGCTCTGAGTCATTACAGTAACAGTTATGTTCTCAGTAGAGAGTTCAGGTTATGAAAAAACCCAGCCCTGTGCCTACATGTATCCGACTGTTAGAAAACCAGAAGGCTACTCACTCCTTTTAAATGCCAAGTGTTCAACTACTTCCCTCTTGAGAGTTTTTTTTTTGTTTGGTTTTCTTTTTTTAATTTGGGAAAAAGTCAAATGTGATGCAGTAGGTTACTTAAACTCATGATGAGGAATGTTGGCTTCAGATTTTTCCAAAGTGTGACAGTGTTTTTTCCAAGTATTTCTTTAGCAGAGGTCAGTTGGTTGGTTTTATGGTCTCGCTCACAAGAAATTCAGTCAGTTTAGTCCTCCATGGGTATCTGTGTACAAAACCATGGCACCCATTATCCTGAACAGGGATCTGTGCTGATAAGAAGTCCAGTCAATAGCAGAGGTTTTGCAAGTTTGGCTTCAGGGCTTGATAGAACACAGGAAAGCATTTAGGTAGCTAGAGGGTAGAGTTTCTGTTTCTGGCTACTGCTGTCCTTCCCTGTCCTGCCCCCTGAGATGCTCTGCTGTTCTTTGGAAACCAAGTCAGAGTACGCATCTCAATGCACCGTGCATTAGTTCAAGAGCTGTGCAAAACTTCCAGAGTGAGCCTCAAGGATATGTGAAGCCTGATCTGGGGATCCTACCTAGCTCAAAACAGATCTGTTGCACTTGAACATTTTTCTAGACATGTAGGCTTTTCAACTGAACTGGAGGTAATGGATTTCCCTTTCTGAAGGTAGAGCTTTCTCTGGACTGCTATGCCAAAGACTTTGTAACCAGGCAGGCAAGGATTGCCCTCATGGTGATGAAGGCCACAGAAGCATGTAAATATAAAGGCAGTTATCTTTCTTGTTGCTAAGTGCATCCTAGTCAGAGAGAGCCCTTAGCAGCTGTCAGAACTGCTGCACTATAATTTAAAGTGAACTGTAAATCCCTGAGGTGGATGAAGGTATTAGGATGGATGATCTTGCAATGGTCAGTAGAGAGGTTGCTGGTGATTTCAATGACTACGCTTCTCATTGACGGTGGAAGATTACAATGTAGATTGAAAGGGTGATGACAAAGAGGATCAGAAGGACACACCAAAGCCTAAAGGACAGGAGCCATGAAACATTCTCCAGATTCTCCAGCATGCAAGGTTGTATTTTTTTCAGCCACCTTCTCACTGGGAGATCCAGTGCCCCTATGAAAAAAAGTATTCCATATTGCTTGCAAACAAGCAGATATGATCCTTGGAGCGAGTGAGGTATAGTGTTCTGTCTTCCATTTTTCCTTCTGCATCTCTGTGTTGCCAGCCTTTCTTCTTTTTTTCTGGTTTTCTATTGAAGAAAGTCAGCTGGGCTAACCAGACAACTGGCCCCCGACCCATAAGATAATGGATCCAATATTTATCAGAGGACAGCTTGGAGGGACCTATTCAGTAGTCATCGTGGCAAATACAAACTCTCCAAAATGCAAAGAGGAAGTTGCTAGCAATTCTCCAAAATGCAAAGAAGGAGGCTTGTAGTGTTCTTGCTGTTTGTTTTTGCTTTAATTTGTTTTTAGGAATGAAATGTTTGTCACACCTCTGAAAACAAGAACACAGTTTGCATAAGCCAGATCCACCACTAAGGTTGCACTGTGAGACGCCTACTCAATCCAACTGTATTTAGTGGGGTGCCAGTGTAGGAACAGCCATACCAGATTCTACCTGGAGTTCATGTAACTCACCCTTATCTTTGATACTGTCTGGGTGCTTTGAAGAAGCATGTTAAGAAATCTTAAGAGCAGAAATCCATGGAGTAATCCGCTCACAGGGATTCTTACTTTCTAACCAGTAATGTTTGGTGGCAATGGATTTCAAAGGGCATTTATACCTGATCTTTTGAGCAGAATATCTGCAAATACAGGAAGACTAAGCCTGATTGCTTCCTGACGCTTCTCTTGGCCAGCACTTCTGAGTCTAAATTTATCAAAGGATCACTTTATCACCGCCTTCTTTAATTTCTGATCACTTCCAAAATCAGTCTTTGGGGAACTACACTAAGACCTGCTGGAAGAAGCAGGGTCCTAGCCCTCTTGTGAGGGATGTCTGTGCAACTTAATAGCATGGCCCTTGTTAGCCCCTAGTGCCTGGCTTCATCAGGATTCCAAAAAACGTGCAGCTCCTATAATCCAAACTAGATGAACTGGAAGCCACCAAGATATAACTGTGCTATAGTTCAGTTTATTAACCATCCAAGCCCACTTCCAAACTCAGGAAAGGCAAATTATAATTGAAAAGATCTCAGTAGAAACATATTCTGCTTTCACAGTCTATGGATATGCATGTTTAAACTATTAAGCCATGACACTGTGCTATTTGATTTATGTTTTAACTGATGCTTTGAGTGAGTAGTTTGTTGCAGTGTACTGCTAAATGGAGGAAAAAACAGAAACTGCATCAGACAAACACTCTGTATTTCATTCTAGAAAATAGCTGGCAATTATAATTACTCACCATGTTTCTGGCTCAGAATAAAAGTGGCATTGCACAAAAACCACGCTGAACATTCATCATGATTAGAAAATGCTCCATACCTTAGAGTGCAGTGGAGACATAAGAATAATTTTAAATGCAAATTAAATTGTGGGGGTAGCAAAGAGAACAGATAAAAGACAGTAAAACAAAGCCTTTCACTTTCCTCAAATTAGCAGGCTAATGTGGTATAAAAAAAAGCAGTTCTACTCAGATCTGTGCTAAGAGCTTTCATTTCATCATAATATAAAACAGCAGATCCGTCACCTTTCTCTATTCAGTACTCTTGATTTCGAGGTTGAAGTGAAAATTAGAAGCTGTTCATTCTGGCTCACAGACTGGGTTGCATTTGCTTAGTCTTATTCCATGGCAGTAGGATGGAAAGAGGTCAGTAACACTGGTAAGTACTTGCCTCCTGCATCTGATTTTATTTATTTATTTTTAAAATCTTTCACAGTGCTTTGGCTTTTTATCAATGTGTATTTCCTGGAAAAAAAGCTACATTGTATATTTTGTAAAAGGCTGTATCTTAAGCAGAAACGCAATGATTCCTTGTGAATGCTTGTATCAGATGTTAGAGCTCCTTCAAGACTGAATGAATTACTTAAAGCAGGAATTCTGTAATAAGAAAGGTTTCTGGCTAATCTGTGTATTTGATAGCATCAGTGGAATATTCTATGTGTTGCTTTTTCTGTCTGCCTTGTCCAACAAGCAGTACCAGATAAGAAATTAATCTTCTCAAGATGTTATTTGCATTATATTCATAGCAAAACATTTAACAATTTCATTACCCTTGTGGTAAATGATGGAGAAAGTGTTTTACTTATTGAAAGCAAATTATTAGACAAAACACAGTGTTATGGTTAATCATTATGAAACACTTAAAAATATCTCAGAATATGAGATGCAACAAGGAAGATCAGACTGAAAAACAAATTCTTACGGAAACTTGATGTAGATTTTTTTTTTTTCCTTGGGAAAGTTTTTATCAAATCAAAACCAGGGGCTTAATTTTTCAGCATGAAGGGTGAGGGGGAGTGGGGGAGATGATGGTAGTGTCACCTCCTGTTGCTAAGTAACAACATCTTCTGGCCATTTTTATCTGATAAAGGAAGTCCAGTTGACGTTATGCATTATTCATCAGAGTTCCAATCAAACAATCAAAATTGTTTGCTTACACTGGGGACATTTAGTAAGATCAAAGAAACCCTCCTTGAAACTACTGGAGCTTACACCACTGCCAGGCAGCTCTTGATACTCTGCAGTAAGTATCATTTCTGGTTTGGGAGTGCTACAGTAAACTGAATTGCTAAGGAATTTTAAAAGTTTTTTCATCAGGATAGGCTTCTGAATTTTAGAAAGGACTGCACGTTGATCGATGAAAACCAAATCAAAGGAAAAAGGGAAAGCTTTGGAACGCTGGTTTCCGGATTTTTGCCAACGTAATTAAAGGAATTGCTTGAAACAAGGGTCAGACTCCCTGCCCCAAACCTTTCTGTTAGGTTTGCACGGAAAAGGACTAGAGGTATTTTTGTCTGTCTGTCTTAAAATAAACGTTGTGCAGAGCTGTTTGTATGCTTATGATTATATGCCGTAGCTATGGTGTGAGGTGTGGAGAAGAGAACTGGTTTGTGTGTTTTCTGCAAATCCTGGTTTTTTTATGTGAGTTGTTCAGAGTAGAAGAAAATGCAGAAGGTAGCAAGAAGGCTGGAGAAGGGTCACAATAATGTGCATAATCCCAGGAACTCTGAATGCAGAGGCAAACCTGATTCAGTGTACATTGTGGACAGTTGTAATCTAGGATCTAGACAGATCCGAGGTTCAGAAGAATGCCAAAAATATAAACCTTAGCTAAGAAGTAGTGCTAGGAGTAGCCTACCATTTCTTAATGATTGCTCTTACCACATCTTTTAAAACTGATGGTGGGATGTTCTGTTGCTAATTCTGTCAGTAAGAGGGAAGGCAAGGTTGGCTTCTGGTCATTTAGGTGGAATAGAATATCCACAGTATTGTGTCCTCCTTTCTAGTGCAGTCTTTTGGCGTAAGCGGCACGAATGCTACCTTTAATGTACTCTGTTACAGTAGTGCCTACTCAGATGCTGGCTGTGGATCTGGCTAAAGGAGGTCCCTGCCCCAAGCTTTTCTGATCTTCTTTTTAAGAGCAAATGTAACAGCCAGGTGAATCTAAGTACGTATTGTAAGAAATGGAGACTGTGGCTAGAATAAAGGTGATTGTTCTAGGAAGGTGCTAGGAATCTTGCTAATACTGCAGCAGGACTTTTCTTTCATGTGTTTAGACAAGGATTTAAACCAAACATCCTAAAATAGAAAAGGATACTTACGAAGTTCTATGAATAGTGATTTGAAAATGCTTTGACCCTAATATGCCAAATGAAGTACTTTAGTGACTGCCTACACAATTCTTTCCACAAAGAAACTCACCACCTTTTCTTCTGTCTGACGTCTCTGTAATCTTTCCCAGGAATCTGACTGATCATCTATACCGGAGTATTGTACGCAAACATAAATTTCCTTCAAAATGGACTACTTTTTGGATGTTGAGTCTGCTCACAGACTGTTTTACAGTCAAGGAGCTCAAGGTAAGAAACTCTGGTACCGACTCAGAAAATGACTATTTTAACTGTACGTTCAGATGTATAGGGCCAGACAACGGCCAGCTCTTGTGACTGACCTACTGAAGTGTACAGAAGCCATAGAGAAAGGCCTTCAAAATGCATGGGGTGTAAAAAGGATTACAAGAAGAGTAATGGTAGGGCTGACTTGCCCTCTCAGAGGATAAGAAAAAGCTATGAGAGCTGTTGGGTGCTCAGCAGGAGCAAAAGGGACTGCCAAGATCCAGACTCTGGTGTTGCTGAACCCAAATGGACAAGTCAGAGGGGACAGCAATGGCCCTGCTGCTTGCTGTGTTAAGGGTCTGGTGTCCCTCCCCTTCCTCCTTGCTTACCGATGTTGTCAGGATCATAATGTGGTGTTATTCAGTGCTGCAGGGATAACTGGTTTCGGAAAGCCCTGAGGCAGTCCAGCACATTGTATGCAAGCAGCAGGCTCTCACTGGTCTGCTTCCTTCCCTGTGAAATGCTGGCCCCCACCGAGCAGGTGCTGTGCAAGAGAGGGAAAGGGTAATCAAGTTTCTTTGCTTTAATGTAGTTGAGACTTGTTCACGACACAGATTATATTTTTGGTAAAGCGAGTTCACATTTTTCTCACCAGGTCTATTTTTGGAGAAAACTTGCTGTTTCAGAGAGAAGGGGATTTTTTGTTCCTTAAACTTTAAACACCATATTAAATTTAAGAAAACTGTAAGAACCAAGTAGCTCTATCAGCCTTTTTTATTTTTACATACTGCCTGTTTTCTAAAAATGTGATCCAGCTTTTTTCCACCATTAATTTCATCAGTTGACAATCAAATTCAAGGTCTGGTCAACAGAGTTGTGCCTTCCCTCTGGAGGCCATTCTCCCAGAGCAAGACCTAATCTATCCAGGGGATGCCACTGACCCAGGATACACGGGGGTTAGTACCACCTTTAACCTTTGACTCAGCTGAGGCACTGCTGCCTAACACATGCCCAGCTGCTACTCCAGTTGTTGTAATACATTTTCATCTGTACAAGTTACAAAAAAACCTTTCTTGTCACAACACAGCCTTCTGCAGCAAACAGCAAAAGTAAATGCTAAGCACTTCAAAATCAGGGGAAAAAATAGGATAAGGGCAATGACTGATTTTGCTGGCTTTTTCTCCATCTCTAAAATGCAATGGACACCTGAGCATTGCTACAGAAGAAACATTAAAATAAGTTCTCTGATATCCCTATGAGAACAAACCCCTTTTTATTCCATAGAAACTAAAATTCAGGAATTTACAGCTTACTGCTTTACAAGCTATAGCAGTTTATCAACAGCACCCCTGTGCACTGCGAGGTACAGAGGGGACTATGGAAGAAGGAATATGTATTCATGCAATGAAAGTCTATTACAGCAATGTGCACAAGGTGACTAATAGGGGTTGCACAGGCAACCTTCACTGTAACAATTTCCAAGAAGGCAAAGGGAAATAAAAACCATACTTGGAGAAATTATATTGTTAGTACATACAGAAATGCTTGTACTGATCAGTTAGATACATGACTGAAATTTTAACCTTACCACCTGGTTGATTCTTTGTTTTAATACAATTATTTCATCTTTTTTAAATGCAAAATGAGGAAAAAATCTGTCATGCAGAACTGTATTCCTTGATACAAAAGTCATCAGCAGGGGGTTGACCTTTAGATCTGTCATACGGGCTTCTATCCCTTGGCCAAAACAAGTAAGAACCAGCACTGAGACTTGGGGATTTTTCGTCCCCCTGTTTGTGAACATTTTATGAAAGATGCCAACGGCATGCTTCCACTGTGCACCACAGCATAGCACAGATGCTCCCAAACCCTAATTACCTCCACAACTGGAAACAATACATTGATGTAAGAGCCACACTGCACTTATGCTCTGTCCCCTTCAACATTTCACCTTTCTCTTTGCTCCTTTTACTGCATTTTCCCCAGCCCCTGTCCTTCACATCTCTTAGCTCACATGCTTGCAACACCTCTTCCACAAAATCTAGTACTCTCCCCTCTCTTCATCTCTCTGTGTTTGAGGTCAGCTGCTTTCCAACAAGCTGGGTGCCAGCAGGGAAATCGCTCTGAGCACAGAAGTGACAATGCTTCCGCTCTACATTCTCAAATGCTGCAACACAGCCACCCCCTGGCAACAGGAGAGGTGTTTGAGGGGAAGGATGGATGGAAAACCCCACTAGCAATAGGCATGAAAGATGAAATGTGGCCTGTGCAGAGAGAAGTTTCAAGAGGCTTTCACTGTCTGAGGCAGCACTGACCACCTCTGAGGTGACAGAGACGGCTTCAGCAGGCCAAACAATAAACCTCTGGAAGAGTTTCAGCGCCAAGGTTTTCTGTAGCAAATGCCTTCATCATCATCCTTAGTCCCAAACTCCTTGATGGTAGCATCCCCTTCCTCCGAGCTATCTTACCCCCTGTACACAAGGAACTCAACCCTATCGAGTGAGCATTGATGCTGCCTGTACAGCTCTGATAATTCCTTGTGCAGAATTTTAGGGCTCTCTTCCATGGAACAGGCATTTCTATATGAGATAATGGCATGATTTCTCCAAACACGGGCAAAAATAACATATTTCTTTCCTTACCCGCCTTCTGAGAAACAGTTAAACTGCGTTAGATATAACTTCCTGAAAAAAAAACCCAAACAAAAAAAATACTCTGAATGTGAGGCACCCATCCGCCATAAATAGCATAGTTCAAGTAGCTAGTTTGGAACTGAATAAAAGGTCTGCAAGAAATCATTGTCACCAGATCTACCTAATGGGATTGCAAGTAACTATTCGATGTTAATGTAGTAACATGATGCTATTAGCAAATCATGCTATCAAGCAGCATGTGTACACGCTTTAAAACTGCATTATGACAGAACTGAGGGAAAGAAGACTACAGTATTCTGCCATTTAATTAGAAACAACATCGGAACGTTATTATTACTTTAGTTATGTTATTAGTTATTGCACTACAAAATGCTCTGTTTACAGTTGTAGAATGGGGTTTTATGACCCACTTACTCTTTCTGTGAGATTTGAAGATTTCTGCCTTTTAATCCTTTGATCCTCCAGATCAAGAAAAAAATCTGCTTTCCAATGTTTTCACGTTAATGATATGACAACATTACAAATGGCAGCTGTAAAGCACTCATTCTCATCTGTACCCACTCCTTGTGGGTGGAAGAGAAGAGAAGGAATAGGACTGCAAAATGTTGGGAAGGAACTCCCAAAGATGGCATTGCTAGCAGATGATATCAAATCCCAGCTGACCTCAGGTCTTGTGTAGTTGAATGCAGGATGCTCTGACCTCAGCAAACAGACTGAAACAGGGGTTTAGCCCCCAGCAGCTAACCGGTTCTCTATCCCTTGCTGCCTGCACTAACGCCCACACCTCATTGCTACTCCTGCAGAAAGCTGCAGAACTGCCTTTGATGCTGTAGGGTAGGAGGAGAGAGGTGTTACCTTATCAGTTGCCTCCTCTCCCATCCTCTCCTTCTGCAGAAGCAGCCATCACCTCACTCCTGTGGGCTGTGTGCAGAACAGAGGATAGTTTGGCCATTTGGGCTGCATCTGCTGTACAAACAGCTGTTCCCTGTTTCCTCCAAGGAAAGCGAAGCAGGAGGGATGGAAAAGTCACAAAAACTGGTTCTGGCAGTAGGATTATCTAGATTTAGAAAACCTGGTAAATGAAGCCAGCTGGCTGTAGTCTTCAGATACAAGCCAGAAATATCCTAAGCCCAGCAGCCCTCCCTGACTGTCTCTTCTGTGGCCATATGTTGGGATCTAGGAGATGGGGGGTGTCCTTGCCAAGCACGTAATGCCTGGTGACGCATCTGCAAATCAGAGGCAGCAAAGAAGGGACTGTGATCCCCTGGATCCAGCCCCTTGCCCTAGGGAAGCCTGAATCTGAATTCTAAGTGTGGAGCTGGACTTCAATTTTCAAAAAAGTCTTTTCCCTTTGAAGTGTGTGGAAGACACTAGTCATTCTTGGATGTAAATGTATGCTAAATACAAATCTACCATGGCTTTCAGCCATTAGGGGCTGAAATGGGGCCTGGAATAGGATTCAGCTCGGTTATCGCTTAGGTGTCCTCAGTGAAGATGTTTCCACCTAAGACTGGCTAGCCTGGCATGTATCAGTGGAGAGAAACAGTAATTTTAAGAGCAGGGTTCATCTAATCTTAGACATCTTCCTTGGGGTAATATAAATCTAGTCTTATTCTCTCTACTGATTATGAAAGCCTGGACAGCTAACTTGGGTGAAAGATGCCTGTGCTAATGGCATTTGTTTGCATAGAGGAATCACGTGTTGACAGGCAAGATAGGACCTAATTCAGGAAAGGGAGTAACTTCCCCAAAACAGGTCAAGCTGTAATCCAAAGCTGTAAATGTGCAGATCCTGTCTTGGCTGTAGCCTACTTTGGAGAGACATCAGCTTTGATCTTGAAGTTCTACTTGAAAGAAGTTATGCTTTGGGGCACACAAAGAAAGACCTCATATTTGACAGAGTTGAGCAGGCTGGCACCGAGGAGCAGAAGCAGGCTGCTCCGGAAGGGAAAGTGAGCAAAGAGGCAGCAAGACGGGCAGAGGCAGCAGCCTCGCCTATGAGAGGTAAAGCACTGCAGCACAGGAGCAGGGCAGGTCTGGTCTGGTGAGGATCACCAGGTTCAGCCAAGAGTCCAGATTATCAGACAAGACCATGGTGATGAGGCAGGTATGAGGCCGAGCAGGACATCAAGTCAGCAGTCTGGATGTGGATCAGTGAGGAACATAGCCAGCCACAGGCACAGCCGCAGCCTTGCTCAGCAAGTGGGCAATGGCCTCAGTGTAAATGTAGCTCCCAAAAGAAGGTAGGAAGCAGCTGTTGACGCTTCTTGCTGCTTTCTCAAACAGCTCCAAAGCTAGTCGGGGCTTCTCAAGATGCTCTCTCCAACAGTTGTGCCATGTCAGAGAGCCTGCCTTGAGCATAGTCAACTAAACTGTGTACAGGGAGTGCACGCCAGGTCCTGGCCATTGGTACCTAGCTCTCACCTAGGCTTGCTCAGGATTAAGAAATGAGGAACCCCTCCCTTCCATTGTATACAAGGCAATGGAGCCCCTTGGATGAACTCTGAGAGAAGAACGACTTCTGCCCAGTACGTTAAAATGAAGGCTTTAGGTACCATCATAAAAGGCAAGTTGCCCATCTCAGACTGCACGGAGCACTTTCCTGCAGCCATGAGTCCGATGAAAGGGGTCCTAAGACTCACCCCCTCTCTTGGTGCCTCTAGCAACTCCACACCACAACCTGATGGGACAGGCTGGACATTGTGCAGTCAGGATGCCATTCTGGACTGCGTGAGCCCATCTTTGTGCTACAGTCGGACCCTGCAGTCCCTGCTGGGAGTCCGGGTTCTGTCTTCAGGCGACTTCTGACTCAAGGATAAAATCGTTTCTAATTTCCTGGACACCTGTGCATCCACTTTTCCAGTCTTATCTCCTTTTGCACCAGCAGGGGGCACGAAGCTGAAAATTAACTGCATTAACTGAGTGTTTCCAAGATGCTCCTACATGCCTTGAAGTCGCTTGCCAGTCCATTTGGCAGGATACACTGTGCATATTTAAATAACTCAACAAAACTCTCTTGAAGGCTTATCTTAAACTATCTTTTGTATCTATAAATAATTTACAGATCCACTTACATTAGGTATGCTTTTACTGGTTGCAACATTCCTACAATCTACTTGATGAATGTAAGGAGTGAATAAAAAATGTAAAGTAGAAAAAATATGGAAACAAAAATATATGGCCAAAGGATAACAGATGCACAAGATTGTATAGACACATAGGGGAAGATTGCTCAAAAGATTTCAGAAAATCCTTCTTGATCAGTTTTCCAGGTTTAATAAAATACTCCCAGGTATAGTTTTAATTCCACATTTTGCTCTCACATTCTGTCTCCACACTATATTTATTTCACTGTGCTTTACTTTTGCTCACTTATTTTAATTCATACAGTGCAGACTCATTCTAGATGTTTGACTGTAATCACTGCTGGCTACTCAGTGCTACTTCCCCTCTGCTTTTGCATATTAAATTATGTCCAGTATTTTACAAAAGCTTATTGCTGCAGTATCCCCAGATCCTAATCCAGAATGGTTCCACTGCTGATGTTCCTTGTGTAAAGTAACATTAGGATACTCCATCCACCAAAATTTTGTGATTAATTCATCCTATACATTAACATCTTTTCAAAGTTATGTTATTTTGCAGGTCTTTTTCTTTTTTTATTCATGTGAAGTCACTAGTTCTTAAACTAATAACATTAATAACAGAAGAATTACTAACAGCAAATTTGCATTTCTGATGTAATTTCCCTCCCTTTAAATCCCAGGAAGTAACTGATCAACATCAACTTCTTCCTCATCCTTTTTATTTTTTTTTTCCCTTTCCCACCTCCTATTCTGGTACATCCCCATTATTGAGAATTTAGGAACAGGCAACTGAGTGTCATCATCGGAGTCTCTGGCTTGCAGAGTCAGGTAGCCTAGCTTCACCAGTTGTACAAAAATAGCTCATGATGAGTTGCAGTAACTGTACTTCAGCTACTTTTTGTTCATTTATTTCAATATCCAGTCAGCCAAATTAAAGTCAGAAGAAATAAGGATCTTCTAATTCTCAGCAGCATATCCGAATAAAACTAGGATGTGTTTGAAATCCAGTACTCTGTACCCCAAAATACAGAAAACTAGAAAAACCTATGCATGGATCACACTTGAAAAAATGTGATTCTGAAAACTAAATCTATTTTTTTTCTATTAAAAATGAATTTTACGTAACCAAGCATCTACTTGCCCCTATTTCATAATAATTTATCACGTATTCATTTATTTATTTTTATATAGTCTGTTTTCTGAAGCCTATGCCTTTGGACACAACAGCAGAGGAACAAGCATGTTACCTCTAAAATGTACAAAAAGTGCTAGTTAGGCATATTGTCCATATGTTTACACAAATATCACAAACCAGCATAATGAGCATATGCATAAAAGTGGAAATCCTTTTGCATGTGTACTGTTGTTTGCAGCCCTCAGGCCTGTGTTTGAATACTATGTATCTAAGTACTTTCTTTCGGATTACTGATGTCCATCAACCCAGTGTCAAAGATCTCAACAGCTTTGCTTTAGAGACATGGAGCAATCCATATGCATGTGCTTCTGTGTTTATCCAGGAGACGCAAACCTATAAATCATTCTTTATAAGTGACAAATTATGTCCTCTCCAGTGGTTGTGCACATGTTCTACTCTTTTCCTCTCCTGCCAGTCATACCCTGTTTCCCATCTCTAATCTGCAAATGGTGTTCTTCATCAGTTGCTTTTAAAACAAAACAAAAATTGAAGTGGCATTAAATCAGACCAAAAGATTTTTTTTTCCTGGTAAACATCCATTTGGACCCATTGCTTGGTCTGTCTTTAAAGAATATTCACAGTCTAATAATTTTTTTAGCACAGATGGAATATCATGTTCTAGATGCATCAAAATGTACCTGAATTAATTTTTTTAAAGCTTACATTTAGCCAAAAATACATTTCTGTGTGCATTATCTACATGTTAGGCCATGGCGAGCCCTTTCCACAGAAGCATGGAGGAGGAGAACTGAATAAGAAACTCATACGTTTTTCTAACGAAAAAAAAAAGTAGCAAGAAAGAATCCTACTCAATCGACAACAGCAGCACTGCAATTAAAATATTTTCATAGGTACTCTACAAACTTGTCAAAATTTGCCCTGAGAAATAAGGTTTTCCTCAAAAAAGTCTGAGAGATGTAAACCAGTATTCCTCTACGGCTATTTTCTTGTTCTGTGAAGTTGCTTGTGATTATATGGTCAGAAAAATACCCCTTCCAACGCATCTAGGTCCAGACATCTCCGGCAGAAACATTTTAGCACTTTGCTTGTACTAAGATTAAAATCATCAGATCTCAAGCACTTTTGCCATTTTGAGGTAAGAATCTGCTATGCAAATTAGGGTTTCTAGATGAAGACCCTACCGAGTCAAAAATGACCAGGGTATTTGTGTCAACAATGAGATATTTTTAAAACATTTGAATGAAAGTCTATTGATAAAAGTGGGTGGAAGGATCTAGATGAATATTTCACATTTTCTCTGACTAGTTTTTAGCAGGGTGGCTTTTCACTTCTGAAAGTTTTCTGATTAAAAATGTCCAAAATTTTTCTAAAAAACCAAAAGTCTTAAAAAAATCAGTATTATAACTCTTCAAAACATAAAGCTAGTTCATGGCAAACAAAAATTAGTACTAATATTTTTATTAATATATGTGGAAATGTATTTTAAGGGAAAAAATGGAAGATATCAAAAAATTCTTTGCAAACTGTCCCCCATGTTTTCAGTAATTTCAAACAGCATTCAAAAATTGGACCACCTGTAGGTGTAACTAAATATATTGAAATTATATGTTCAAAATGCCTCTGAACATGAAATATAATCATTTACAGATTTCACATTCCCTTCTTCCAAACGCATACTTCAGTAACATACAATATTTTGAGACAACAAATGTGAGATTATGTATAATCAGTTCTAAGGTGTTATTACATACCTTACGGCATTTCTATTTTTTAAGGTATTTTTCCTCCACAAGCAACCTTTTCCCTTTCTAACAAATACCAGACAAGATGTTGGTGCGGTGTGCCAATTGTGGTGTAACCCTATGAGGAACAATGCAAACAGAATGAAAGAATTTAACCAAAATGATTTGCCTTCCGTGTGCTGTTAGAGTGGCTGCTTAAAATGAGTTTTGGGACACTGGTCTCAAATCCATTTGCAGCGTAAGTGGGTCCCTTAATGTCTATCATAATGTCATTCCTTTACTTCAAGACCTTTAAGAGGACACTTTCCAATTTTCCTGAAAAACCATCTCCTAAAAATGTGTCCCAGAGACTGAACTGGTTTGTGGAGAGCAAATGAAGCTAGAGATACTGGTGGGTTATTTGTGATAGACCCGATGGTCACATTGGGCTAATGTTGACAGCTTTCCTGAAAATATATGGCAAGTCATTCTTGTAAAAAGGAGTGCTAGGGATTACGGCTAGGAGAAGAGTGCATACAGATATATTCATGGCATGCACAAATATTCAGTGTCACTGTATGGATATCAGAATGTGATCAGCTATACTTTCCAGTTCTGTGGCTGCGTAAGAGTTGATCTTAGGTTTTTATTGCAAAATGTTTTAATACTTATTAGCT